>WAAG01079832.1:0-11754 GCA_013390105.1 Tichodroma muraria
CCCTGGAAGTGTTCAAGACCAAATTGGATGCGGTTCTGAGTAGAGTAGTAGTGGAATGTTCTTTACTCATGGCAGTGCAGATGGAACTAGATGATCTTTAAGATCCTTTTGGCCAATCAGGGCCAAACCACGACAGGTCCCTTTCAACCCAAACCTTTCTAAAATTCCATGGTTCTATAATTATATGATTGAAAATATTTAATTTCTGGAATTTTTTTCCATGCGTCACAAAAAATCCAAATCTTGCCATTTGATTTGGAATGGATTGGCACTAGATAATTAGAGCTGAAGAATTACCACAGCTGTTTCTTGTCTATGTGAAGGCTGATAAGACAATTAGAAAGCAACAGACCGACAGTCAACCATGTGGATTGTTAGAGAGAAATACCTAGGATTTATTTAAGGCCTTTTCCTATTTACATTCAGCTTCTCATAATGTATGAAGGCAGTTTTGTTTCTTCAATTTTTAAAACTGAAGTAAATCCATAGAAAAACACTAGGTATAATGAATGGGATAATTTATTATCCTTGTATAATCAAAGGGCTTTGGTGAGTGGCATGTGACAAGTCATGGCCTTTTGTCATTTGTCTTAGGTTTTGGTCTTTCTCTGTGCCTTGATTAGCAAATGCATTTCCTTTATCTCTTCAGCCTTTTTGTTTCTGACACAGTGATAGACTTTTTCATCACTTAAAATATTACTTTTAAAAGAAAAGATGAATCTGTCTGATAGGTCAATGCTGGCTTTGAAAATGAATTAGTCATGGTCGGATATTCTTGTTTCAGGGCACTACAGAAAATATAATATATAGTGTTACATTCAACATTCTCATCTGGATACTACTTCCCTCAGAGCTCATCAGCAGTCCTGCTCTAAAGCATGACTTTGATGTAGGTGCATTTGTTAGCTGCATATAGATGAGAATTATTTTTAAGATTATTAATGAGTCTGCAAAGACAGAATCATGGCAGGGAAAGACAGAAAGCAGCCTGACATCCTCCTTTCAATGAAAGATTGCGTGGTTTCCAGAAATGAAGTAACTTGGGTAAATCATATAATCAGTATTCACAGGGTCAGATACAAATTTATGGTCCTTAAGGTCTCTCTAAATGCAAATACTGGGCCTAGAATCAGTATTTTGCTAAAGAATCAGATATTGGCAATTTCAGCACGTACTGAAATAAGCTTAGTTAAAACAGTTTAGTCAGATCAAGCTACATCTTTAAAAGTGATGTCCTTGTCAGAGAATTTTAGTTTCTCTGTCTAATCTCATAGAAGCACAGAAATCCAGGAATAAAAAAGTCACTACACTTCCTAAATGTCCCTTCTGCAAGCACAACATGGGTACAGAAGAAGAAAAGGTTATACAGACTTGCTTAATAAACACCATGTTGTCATCAAGATATGAAAATATGGTCAGCTAGGCAACACTGAACCTAACACTGACCCAAATCACATCCGCCTCTGATAATAAATTACAGATGCTTTCCAGAGCTCCTTGAAAGTTAAACTGAAGGTCTACAGAATTGATCACCAAACATAATCAGACAACAAAATCCAGCAAACACCCACTCTGCTAGAATATGTCGTGGCAAACTGCCTCTTAGAGGTGTTCATGTGTAGTAGATATATGATTGGGTGATCAGGGAGAACTGATCTTGAATTAAGGGGACTCTCTCAACCTACAGTTTATGTTATTGAGTTTGGGATTTCCTCCTGAAGGCCACTCCTTCAGTGAAGAAGATGAAGAAAGTACCTCCAGCCATGCATGGCCTGGCCAAATTACACTATTTTTGTCACATATAATCTGTGACATAGACACACTGGGGACAGTACTGGCAAAACAGAGAGCCTAAAGCCAAAGAAGATTGTATGGGAAGGGTGCGGAGGGAGACCACGAGGGAAAAACATCTTTTACTTCTTTTACAGTTAGATAATTCACTCCATCACTTTTTTTTTATTGAATCACCTTTGGAACTGTTACCTTTCACATCTGCCTTAAAAATATTTGTGTTATGTATCATCCATATTATCATCCATTGTTTTGTCTCAAGGTGTCATGAGGAAGGCTTTCACCTAAATTGGTATGCAGCATATGTATCCTATCATATATTACTTATCATGCCATTGAAGAGTGAGAAAGAATAAAACCTCTATGCTAAAAGAAAAGGCTTTACAGACTTAAAAATCCTTCCTATAATCTTGGCACATCAAAAATGTTTGAAAAGAAGACACAGTTTAATGGTAATTAGGATGTAACAACTACAGCTTTGCATTGATCTGCTCATAAATGATGTAGACCAAGAGAAGACAAGCAGAATGCAAGAAGGATGTAGCATCTCTAAGTCAAACAGAGCAGAAATCCCTATGCTTAACTTCCTTCTCAGGGACTGCTTTTTTTTCCCTTAAGGATGCTAATACACAGTTTGTGAAGGGAAAAGGGCTTTATCATAATGTCAAATGAAGAGCTATGTAATAAACTCTCTTTGCATATACAGATATATGCTACCCATCTCTCTTTAGTTAAAAAGAAGTGACCTGTTTTTATCCAATCCTATAAAATATACCTTTTCCTAAGACTACTACTAACACGAGAAATTTCAATGGCATGCTGTAGATTGCATTAGCTTTGAAATTTATATGAAATTATTAATATTTTGTTTTAAAATCCAAGGAAAAGATTAGCTTAATGGCAAAAAATATATTTTGAAATAGGTATTCTCCTTCCTCACCAAAAAGGTTAGGTAATGAAACTGAAATAAATGAATCACAGAATCACAGAATAATTAAGTTGGAAGAGACCTTCAAGATCATCAAGTCCAACCCATGCCCTAACACCTCAAGTAGACCATGGCACCAAGTGCCACATCCTGTTTTTTTAACACATCCAGGGATGATGATTACACCACCTCCCTGGGCAGACCATCCCAATACTTTACCACTCTTTCTGTGAAAAACCTTTTGCTAATATCCAACCTAATTTTCCCTTGGCACAGCTTAAGGCTGTGTCCTCTCATTCTGTCAGTTGCTGCCTGGTGAAAGAGATCAACCCTCACCTGACTGCAGCCACCTTTCAGGAAGTTGTAGAAAGTGATAAGGTCACCTCTGAGTCTCCTTTTCTCCAGGCTGAACACCCCCAGCTCCCTCAGCCGTTCCTCACAGGACTTGTGTTCCAAGCCCCTCACCAGCCTCGTTGCCTCCTCTGGACGCNCCGGCACCTGAACTTTATTAAACTTCATCCTGTTGTACTCTGCCCATCCATCCAATCGATCCAGGTCCCTTTGCAGAGCCCTCCAACTTCCAACAGATTGACACATGCTCCCAGCTTAGTGTCGTCTACAAATTTACTAATGACAGACTCAATGAATATCTGAAGGGAAGTGAAAATGGACTCTGAAAAAGATAGGGTGACACAGAACGCAACAATACAAATGAATGAGTTGGGTAAATTCACATTGGAGAGAATACAAATGGAATTAAAGGAAAAGAGAGTGTAACAAGATAGGGAACACAATGTCAAAGGAAAAAAGTAGACAGCACCATAAGGAAGACAGGTTGGTAGATAATGATTGAAAATGTAGCAATGTAGAAGGATATAAAAGGGAACAATGACAAATTGTAAATGAAAAGGAAGGGGTAGGTAAAGATAAGAGGCTTATGTCCCATGACATTAAAGGTAATAATTTAAATTACAATGTTAAAAAAATCCATAGGTATACACTACTGAAAAAAGTAGGAAATAAATGTTGCAATGAAATAACTGTGTTCAGAAAGATTGCCTTCTAATTTGTGTCTTCAGAAAGACAGGGAATGGCAAAGGTAAAGAAATTAAGCACATCTGTAAGTTTCCCTTCCACAAGTATAGATAGCTAAGGTGTGATAAGCCTATGTTTATACATGATTTTGGCAATAAGACTTTTCTTACCAGACCTTACATATGAAATTCTCCAAGGAAAAAAAAGGAATGTATACCAAATAGTTAATAGTTTGACTTCAGAGAAATTGTGCTTCCCAGCTTTTACATTACATGAAATGAATTTTGCAGTCACCAAATACTCAGGAATGGATGAATTCCAAGTCATGTAATGTCTGTGGGACTGTGATAACTCATCACACTTGGGAAATACACCCTTTTTTAAACCTAGGAGTGTAATAAAAGAAGGGAAGGAGACTATATCTAAGCTGTTGTAGCAGAGGGATGTATTGGATGAATTTTGTAAAATACAGCTACTGTGTCTATGACTGGCAGTTCTTTTTGATTTATTTATTCTAAGTTCAGATTACAAATTGATCCCTAATAGTTCCAACAAAGACTCATGTGAGTCTCTCTGTTATGACTAAGAAGAGAAAAAACAAAGAATATAATTTTGCTGAAAATGGTATCTCATAAGCAGTAAGACCATGAAATAAAGAGTATGTTATTGCAACTGATCTTTCCCCTGTTTGGAATCCTGCATTTAATGTTATGAAAGCAAGATATGACTGTATCTGCCAGCATATGACTATCTTGTGATTCTGATATACAGCAACTTCTGCCTAAACTTTGGAAAATCAGTTAATCTTTAGCACAGTTTGATATGCCTGAAGAGACCTATGACTCATAAAATACTTCATCCATTAGCATTGATATACACAAGTGATGCATTTTGCTTTTTCATTCACATTGTCATAATTTCCTTGCGTTCACTATAGAAAAGTAACTCTCTGTTTGGAAGCCTCTCATTTTGGAGTGAAACCTTGAAGAGATACAAAACAAATGTGCAAATTTTTAAGAGTGTAGTATTTTCATATCTGCCTGTCCCATTGGCTACCTTGAATTATTGTTTATTGTGATCAATTTTTTACATTTTAAGCTTCCTTTGAATAAGAGAGACAAATCAATCACATTTACCAGTCACATATTTATGTATAAAATTTAGAACAACTGTTCTGCTATAAAACCAGTAAAATAATAGTGAAAAAATAAAGTTTTGTAAGATACTCAGCAATATCTATATGATTTAAATCCATAATTCACTCATGAAGTTCTGCCATTGTTTACAATGCAGAGGGATGACGAAGACTTAGATTTGCTCACTATGTGCCTGAGTGACTTTCTGCTTTGAGAAAAATAACAAGCGTAAATCCTACTAATATAAAAGACCAACCCATATGAAAATGGGAATGTTCATTGGTTTTTATTATTGCTGCAATATTATCTAATATTCTGAAGGAAAAAATGTTGTGTAATGAACATAGGTATGCTATAGCTGTAGTGTAGTGAAACTGTAGTTTCTCTACCTTGAGTTGCCAGAAACTGTAATTTAAAACTCAGTGTGTATTCTTAGCTATTATTTTGTATTCCTCCAAATTTTGTTCTAAACTTCCATTGTGATACACAGAAATTCTGGTTTATTGCCAACCTTCAGTGAGGTCTATCAGTACACCTCTGGGTAAGACTGGGGAAACTCCATATAACACTCAAAAGTTTTTTCAGTTTAAGAGGGATTCTCTTCCACAAGATAGAAGTATGTATAATTCACAGGAAGAGGCCTTGCTCATTTGTGCTTTTGAGCATAGATCCAATTTGTTATTGAGGCTCCAACTCTTTGGTGATAGTGGAAGTGAAGTAGCACTTGCTGTCTGTTCCCACTCATGCTTTCTGCCAGGAGCTCTAGAGAGGGTCTTGCCAAAGGCTGAGTTAGATTGGCTTAAGGCACATCTTGTGGTCACGTAATGTGGAGCTTAAGACTTTCCTTCCTTGTTCATTGGAGTATTGTAGGAATTTTGTAATATTTTATAGAGTTTTTCCAATGAAGTCTTCAGGTTGTATGTAATGGCATCACAGTTGTGCTCTATTCTATCAGCATAGCAGTGTACTCAACACACTGCATCAACCCTCAGGCTCTGATACCTCAGGATTTCTTGCACTGCAATTTAATGTATTTCCTTCTAGTTGCCTTGCTTTCAAAAAAAACCCCAAAATAAAAACAAAACCCAAACAAACAGACCTCACCCCCACCCCCCCAAACCAAACCAAACCAAACCAAAAACCAAACAAACAAAACCAAAGCAAAAAACAAACAAAACCCAACCAACCAACCAAAAAAACCCACCCCACCACAAAACCAAAGCCAAACCCCCTATATATATTTTATTGGTCATCTACCCAGAAAGCCAAACTGCATATTTCTGACTTTTTCTTGTTTGAAATGCTAAGGACCCACCTTATAGCTATCTCATATTAATACCAGTGTTATGTTCCTGCCTTTCATAAAGTGTTCTTTGAAAACTATCCACCAATTTTGTTTTTAACAAGGAGCTAAACAAACACCAAAGAATAAAACCAAGATGAACTACAAGAAGTGTAGAAATATGGGTACATTTTTTTAAGTCAGCTATGTTAGAAAGAAATCTGAACAGGCCCTTTGCAAAGCCAGAGGCAAAAAGATGATTCACTGTATTAAAGCTCACATCTGCTTCAGCATGTGACAGGAGCAGCTGCTCACCCACACCAAAAGACTACATAACACAGCTCTGTATTGAAAGACCTGAGCATGAGCATTTACAGAAGAGTTTTTTCTGTGTCTCATCTGATGTAATTTTGACATTTCAAAATGCTTATACACTAAAACAAATTTTGGTAAGGCTTATCTTAAAAATACCTCATAATCTTAATTAATTCACTGCTCTGTCCCATGAATTGGCACAGATGTGGAAATAGTTTACAAAAATAATGCCTCCAGGAAAAAACTATCATGGAAAGCAAAAATGGTGAAGTTTGGTTTTAAGAATTGCTTGCTTTGCTTCTTCTGCTTGTGTCAAACAAGCAGTGAGTTCCAACTACAACATTTCCATGGTAGGAAATTTCATAACATTCCTCTTGGCAGTAGATTTCTGGATGTGTTTTTGAGAGGTCAAACTTCATGGTTTCAGTGAAGGTACTAAGAAAGCCATTCTCATCCAACTGGCTGACTTTTTTTCTCCTTAAATTTTAGAAACTGAGCACATTAAGACTTGTTATATCTGTCAAATTTAATAGTGTATACTATAAGCAGAAATTACAGGATATGAAAACACATATGATATATATACATAAAAAGTGATTGCATAATTCTTGTGTCTTTGTGATAAAAATGAATTATGGCTTGCCAGAAGCTTGAAAAATAAGGAGATTAAGAGAAAAAAAAATTAAATTGCTTCATCCATTCACATCCATTCTCTGCATTGAACTATCGTATCTTCAGATTCAAGATGTTTAAAGTTATCTAGTACATGTGAACATATTTAGCATGTAACATAGCAAGAAATATTTTAATGATGCTATTAAATGCTAACCAATAAATTATTAAACAAAATAGTTTTATGTTCTTCACTTAACACTCTGTAGCATGTTTTTTAATTAACAAGCTGATAGAAGGTTAAAGTGTCTTTGAAACAAGTATATCTGCTCTTTAAAAGTGGGAGTTTGGTACTCCAAAGGCATAATAATCTCAAAGATGAATTTTAAGTCTTATCCTCTGTTTTATATTTAGTAATTTGACTTGTATCTGTAAAAATTAAAATCTTCTTATGGGTTAATTTTCTGTTTCTTTATTTTCCAAGGTAAGTATTCACCACTGTTCAACAGTCATGCTAAAATTACCTATACAGTGAGAGAAAGGAAGAAAGTCAAGGTTATATACAAACTCCAAAATATTTGGAGGACAATCCAAATTTAGCATGAAGAGAACAACATCAGGAACAGAAAAAAATCTGCCCTTGAATTTTCTCTTTGAAATCTGGATATGAAACAGGCTTAAATATTGCACTTGATATATTGCATTTTAGGTTTCCTTAGAGCAGTTATCTTTACAGCACTAATAAAACCAGTGAAATAATTTTTTTTTAAAGCAAAATGCCCAAATCAGTGAGATATGCTAATTAGTAATAACTAGGTGTTCAGTTCAGTTTTTTCTCCTCTTTATTCTTTATTCTATATTCCTCTTTATTCTCCTCCTTATTCTTTATTCTTCATTACTTCCCTGTGTTTATTTTTTCCTAACTTATGGATGATGTTGAATTTGGTAAATACAAAATTGTTATAGCCTAATTGAAAGATTCTTCTTAAGTTATGACTCTATAAATAAATTATTTTACTATTCAAATGAATAATTGAACATCACCAATAATATTTTGCCTCTTCCCTGTGAATGCCTGTGAGTCAATGAATTTGAAAGATTTTGAGAACTTGAGGCACCCTTGCTAGTATTATGTACATGTGGAAGATTTTATGATGTATGTTTAATTAGGCAGAAGTGAAGACAAGGTGAGATACCACCCTTCTGCAGGCTTAAGCATTTTCTTCCTAAATGTATTGCCTCACTGCAGAGGAACAGAGAAGGTGCTTCCCACCAATTCATTTGATTTGGGTATGTTCTTAAGCACAATGGCTGTTTATTGTCCACCTTTCTCTGCATCTGAGACTAATGAGAGGGTTAATCAGACAACTCTGATGGGGAGCACTGCGAAGAGCTGGATGGTGCTGTGAAAGGGATGACAGCAGCCTCTACTGCAGGATGGAGCCCAGCCCTGCTCTGCCTCATCATGAGGGCATGAGGATCACCAGTGTGGTTCTGTGGTACCAATCTTCCTCAGCCCTGCTGGGCCCGCCTCACGTGCACTCTTGTATCCCACCTGATTGCTTGAGGAAATGCAGGTCTGGAAACCTTGCTCGGTGCACATTTGAAATGGAGGAGCATGGAGGTAGGTCTGGGCTGAGCATACACTGGCAGGATGAATGATTTTCCTCAGTTCTAGGTTTTGTTTTTTTTAATAACGAGCCTGCAATTTTCAAGGAGACAGTGATAGATCTGAAAAGTAATAGATCAGGTGATGTAACCTGGACTTCAGGAAAGCATACTTTGGCCTCTTCAGGGATCTGCCTGGTAGAGTACCATGGGATAAAGCCTTGGATGGACGAGGAACCCAAGAAAGCTGGATGATATTCAAGGATCGTCTCCAAGCTCAGGAGTGATGCATACCAACGAAGAAGTCAGACAAAATGCCAGGAGTCCTGTGTAGGTGAAAAAGGAGCTCCAGAACAAACTCAGCAAAAAAAGGAAGCCTACAGGGGAAAGAAGCAAGGACAGGTATCCTGGGAGGAATGCAAAAGAATTGTCCTAGTAGCCAGGGATCAGGTTAGGAAAGCTAAAGTCCTGACAGAGATAAATCAGGCCAGGGATGTTGAGTGCAACAAGAAAAGCTTCTATAGCAATGTTGGTGAATAAAGGAAGACTAGGGAAAATATAGTCCCTCTCCAAAAAGAAATATGAGATTTGGTTATCTGGCATATGGAGGAAGCTGAAGTACTCCAAGACTTTTTGCCTCCGTCTTCACCAGTAAGTGTTCCAGCCACATTGATGAAATCACAAAAGGTAAAGGCAGAAGCTGGGAGAATATATCGGGTTCCACTGTAGGAGATCAGGTTTGAGACCATGTAAGGAGCATGAAGGTGCACAAGTCCCTAAGACCCTCTGAAACACATCTGTGGATCCTGGGGGAACTCAGAGTCATGAAAATGATGTGAGGGCTGGAGCAGTTCTCCCATGAAGCCAGACTGAGAGACCTGGGATTATTCAGGCTGAAGAAGAGAAGGTTCTAGGGAGACCTTATAGCAGCCTTCCAGCACCTAAAGGTAGGAGAACGCCTACCTTCCGGAATATGGAATGACAGAGAAGGACTTCATACAAGGACACGTAGTGACAGGATATGGGATAATAGCTTTAAACTAAAAGAAGGTAGGTTTAGAATAGGTACAAGGAAGAAATTTACTGTGAGGACGGTGAGGCACTGAAACAGGTTTTTCAGAGACATTGTGGATGCTCCACACCTGAAAGTGTTCAAGGTCCAGTTGGACTGGACTATGAACAACCAACTCAAACCATGCTGTAGTACTGTGAAAACCTGTGAATGATAGAAATTAAAAAATCCATGATAAAAATTAATATTAGTTAAAGAGAAGGTCATATTAAATTATTCTTTCAATGTCAGGAGTAATATTTTTCTTTTCTCTGCATGGTTTTCAGGTAGTTAAATATTTGGAGGCTGTTTTTGATATATTAACAACTTAGGTAATTTTCCCAGTGGGGGAAAAAAACAAAAAAGAGAAAGCACTTCTCTAAAACATCTGTTTTGGCAGATTTTGACATTTGTAATATTTTGTGACAGCTTGAGAATGACTGTACTGGACAAAAAAATCTACAGATCTTAGGATAGCAAATTATTGTCTTGTAGAGGACTGATCTGGCCACAAGAGAGCACTGTAAATCCAAAGAAGGAAAGATACAGCAAAGTTCATGAGACTCAAAAGTGGTTTTCCCCCACTGCTGTCAGAAAGCTCAAGAAATCATGACTATGTTTATTGATGTTAGCACCAGACAGATAATTAATTATTTAGGGTTTTTTTCTGAGAAGTGAAAAGGTCACCTTCATTACACACAACTTTGAAAAATACCGTGCGTGATATTGCAGATCATGAAACATTAAAATGCAAGCAGTGATTGAGAATTTCAGAGCTCATATATTTGCTTTTCGTGTCCTTTCAGGTTTGTAATGCTCACATTTCTACATTACTGAATAGTTTGAAAAATATTTTTCCATAGAAAAATATGATTCACAAATCCTGCATTGAAAAAGCAGAGGTTGATGTCTTTTCTATTGTGTCTGTAAGGAAGATGAGAATTGCTGAAAAGAAAGGCTGAGAGAGTTTCAGGGTATTATTTTTCAGCTTCAAGAAAGAGTAGAAACCTAATAAACAAAGGGTCAAGAGCAGAAAAGCAGGAAAATTGAATATCAGTATGGAAAAAAGAGAAATTAAGCTCTAGGCAAGAAATATTAAAAGGATAGGCTAGAAGGAAACATAGGAAACCAGATTTGCTGCTACAAATCCTGACAGCCTCTGGGAATGCACAGGACTGCTCATTGCAGGTGTCTTTCTCCCCAAGCTTCTCCAGCAAGCAATGACCATATTCCACACTTGCAGATGGGATTCTGCTTGGATCTGATCTCAGAAGCTCCTAATAAACCTTGACCAAACTGTCTGAGCAGTGAAGGATTCCTGGACCTTATCAGTTGAGCTGAGGCACTCACTCCCTGATTGTAGCAAGAGATCTTGCATGGTAGAGGTGGGAATAATCAGAAACATTGATGCCCAATCAAGGTGTGAAACAAAAGATAAGCAGTTCTGCACAGTCTTGGTAAACCATTTACCTGAATTCTATCCTGTTAGTAGAACAGTACTATTGTGCATTCTAGCCCTGGTAGAATGGTATCATTGTTACTGCACTTTGGGAAAAAAGCCTAGCAGTTACTGACTGGAGTTACAGCCAGGATGGAAACTTACTGATGGCCATAGTCAATCCTCTCATGACCTTATAAAAAGCAGTCCTAAGAGAGGCTCTTTGAGCTCTCCTGGACTACAGTAGGCTGTGCCATTCACTCTCTCTGAGTGGGATGCCTCTCAGAGCTCACATATTTCCAGGCTTGCAACACGTGAAGAACTATCGCTGAAAACGAGGCCCAAACTTATACCCACCCCCTTCACGTTTCTCCACTCCTCAAGGTGCAACCCTTGCTTGTTAGGAAAAACAATGGGATTTGATGTATTTCACTGAACCCAAGGGTAATTTTTGATATGCACTTTTATACACGTAGGTGAAAAATAGGTGTATACATCATTTTACCTTTGTGTGTGTGTGTGAATTGGTTATGACATGAATGTTACTATCTCAAATCT
>WAAG01079833.1:0-26109 GCA_013390105.1 Tichodroma muraria
TTGAGCTCCTCGTTTGCTCCTTATGGTGTGTGCATTATTGTGGAAGCATTTCAGGTGTGGAGCAGTTAAGCCAATGCCTGGTGAAGTACAGTGAGAGATCCCATTAGTGCTTGTTTCCTCAAGTTCTGGCACATCATCCCATAACTCATCACTGACAAGCCTGGTTTTGCCCCTTGCCCCCTTCAATGCTAGTTTAAAGCTCTGCAGTATGTCCTGACAATCCTCAGTGTTCACCCTATAGGAACTGAAGAGAGAACACACGTGTCTGTCTGAGGCAGAGTCTACAGGTACTGGTTTCTCATCTCCTTATTTACAAGAAAAAATGTGTTTCATAATTGCATCTATTGAAATGAGATGTATTTGAGCTGTTATTACTCTCAAGTAAAATCATACAAAAGAGAGGAGTTTGAAAACTGAGGGGAGGAAGTTTTGGACAATGCTTGTCCTGAAAAGAGGCAGTAACAAAGCTAATCATAACTTCAAATCAGAAACACGGAGGAGCTGGTTTGGTGTATGTATGGGCTTCCCTTAATACTGCTGCCAAAGTCCAGGTGCAGGATCTGTTCCTGGAAGAAATCTCCATGTCAGTGGACACAGGCAGTACTGACATGTAAGCACATTTTATTTTCCTCATAGCAGTGATTAGGTCTTTCTTTATTGTAGAATGTGAACAATAATTTCATTTTGGTGAGCAAAATAACCAAGAACCTTCCTAGTTTTATGGAAACAGTATCATTTACTTTGCTGTTTAACCATTTCCACTTACCTGGCTTGTACTATATTTTTAACATTACTTTTTATGTGTATTTTATTGGAAGTCTCATGCTAGCTTTTAAATTGAAGTAATTTTCTTCTGTTAGTTTGAAAATTTCCTGTAGTTCTGAGTTCCTGTCTGGCTCTCAATGAAGTCACTGGGAAGACGTCCACTTGGGGTCTGTAACTTGTGTGCATTTGAATTTAACAAAAAAATCCTTCAGACATGATAAGTGTAAATTCCAGATGTCAAGAAAAAGGTGAGAAACACAGGGATGTGCAAAGGCAGCCTCTGCTGTTCTTGTATTTTTTTAGGGTTTTGCATAAAGTGTGGCACATTCACTAGCTGCCTGCTTCTGAGATAACCCAGTCTCTTCTCCCAAGGAACAAGTGACAGGACTAGAGGACAGGACTTGAGTTGTGCAGGTTGATGGCTATTATGAAAAATTTCTTTACTGAAAGAGTGGTCAGGCACTGGAACAGGCTGCTCAGGGAACTGGTAGAATCACCATCCCTGGAAGTGTTCAAAAGTCATGTGGATGTGGCATTTGGGGACATGGTTTTGTCGAGAACACTGTGGTGTTAATGGTTGGACTTGATGATCTTAGAGCTCTTTTTCACCTTAAACATCTCAATGATTCTATGACGATTCTCCTTCAGACCGCACTGCCTTCTGTAGACAGCACTGAGGCAAACTCCCACCCCTTTCTCTTCTGTCAGTGGAGCTGCAGGGCACCATTTGGTTTTCCTGCCCTGAGATCACCCTTTCAAAATGAGGTGAGTTGAATGAGAAAGAGGCCCCTTCCTCCCTAACCTCGGGATGGAACTCGGCTGATGACATGTATCTCACACAGTAGCCTGAAGCTGGAAATGTTCTTCCAGGGAAAGTGATGGAAAAAGGAGAAAAGATTTCATCTGAGTGCAGCATGGCCAGGGGATCACCTGTTATTCCAGGACCACTCTTATCTCTTGCCAGAGTGAGGATGATCCTCTCTTCTTTACAGCCACTTGGCCTGAAGCAGGGGAGATGAACTGCTGCAGCTGTTCCAGCATTTCTAATAGACTGGTGCAGACTTACCTAACTGAGGCACTGAGTTCCATGAGGACACTCAGGATCACCAGTCCAATCCTCAGCTATGTATTTCTTTAAAAAGGCAATTATCACAGAAGTACTTGAGTGGCACTTTCACATCACTTTTAGGTAAGGCTTTTAACTTAGTGTCTCATCTATACAGCAACACCAAGAGAGGAGCAGTGCTGTTTCTGTGTGCTGCCTGTCTCACTACCGTCATTAGAAAAAAAGCGGCAAACACATCTTGTTAAGCACAGACATCTGCTTCTATGCTCTTATACTACAGCCACTTAGACCAGTTATTTTTACTTTTGTGTAGTCATTCTCCAGTCACCACCTGACTTTAGACAAGGCCTGTCTGTCTAAAGTGTCTGAATTCAGGAACTTTCCCTGAATTCAGTAGAGCCTCAGGAGCTTGATAGCTAAGATTAGAGAATCATAGAATGGTTTGGAATGAAAGGGATCCTCAAGTGTAGTTCCACCCTACCCCATGATGGTCAGGGACACCTTCCACTAGACCAGTTTGCTCAAAGCCCCATCCAGGCTGGCCCCCAACGCTTCCAGGGACTAGGCATCCACAACTTCTCTGCCTATTCTAAGATCTGCCCTACTCTCACACAAAGATACCAATTTATGCTATTTTGCAGCACCAATTTCAAGTTAAGAAATTATTGCTTTCAGGGTTATTCTAGCTGGAATAGCAGGGCATTATGTTCCTGCCAGCAACACTCATCACCTTTTTCTCAGCTTTACATAGTACATGTGCTCTAGGCAAAAGAGATCTCATTATACAAACAAGCATGGCATAGGCAGCTGTACTCCCTGTCTGGCCAACTGGCTGCTGTGCAGGGCTGTGCCAGCAAAAACCTCATGCAGAACAAGGGCAAAAGTTCCTGGGACTCTGCCTCAACAATGGTGTTGAAATTGCTTGTGGTGGAAATGGGAAGGGACCCGTGGAAGATTTAGTAACCCTTTTTTGCTGGACCAAATGCCTTTGTTGGGCTTTAAAAAGTTGCTCTTTTTGTGGAATCTGTCAGCTGTAAGGATTCCTGCATGTAGCACTGAACATACTGCCAGCCACAGAGGGCTGAATTCCCAAAAGATGCCAGTCTTCTCAGCAGGTACAGCAAGGCAGAGAAAGGCAAGTAAGACCTTCCCCTTTCACCTTGCCGGGCTGAATCAAGCACACATCCTTGTGCATGCACGTTGAGAGGGAAATCCTTATTTTACTCAACATTTAATTGCAAGCTGTTGAATTTAGTGTAAAATAACCATACAGCAACCTCTGTGAAAGGTTTCTTGTAAAGTGATGTTGGTTTATTGACAGGTTAGCTAAGGTGAAGGGTTACTTAATGCAGCAGCTAAATAAATTGCAGCAGAGCCTTATGGCACGTAGAATGTAGGAACTAAACTAGACATGAGTATGTGGCCTATGCTAGATATACAGCACCTGCTTTTTCTATAGGATACAGTGTGTTGATGTGTGTCAGGAAATCCCAGAAACTGCAATGGCTGAGGAAAGGAGTGATGGGGGACCTGCTTAAACACCTGAAACTTATCAACAAATAGAGAAAGGTGTAGACTGAAAATATGCTGGAAGAAATGCCAAGGTTCAGAGACACTTCAAATATACAAAGAAAAGGAAACAGACCTTGGCAACCCAGCACATAAATAATACCCCCAGAAAGGGGTGAGCATTGTGGGGAAGAGCTGGGCGGTGGTGGAAACAGGCAGAACCAGGGTAGTCTAGTAGGCAGGAGTAAATCCATTGGTAGTGATTTTCAGCGGCCAGTTTTGAGCTTCTCACTTGATTTTCTTGTAAAGCTATGTCTAACAATTCAGAAGTTGATTCCTTGCCTTGATCAAAGAGGGTAAGAGAAGGTCCTATATGAGAGTGAGCTGGAGAGATTTGGGGCTGACATGAAGGCACAAGAGGCTACTTTGGCAATTATGGCAGGTATGAAGGAGATGACGCTGCATTTGAAGCCAGATGAGGAACACAAACATTTTTCAGTGGTGTAGGTAGCAGCAGTCTTTGACAGCTAAGTTCTAACTGGGTAAACAGCCAAGCAAAAATCCATGCATTTCCTGATCTGTTTTAATATTGCATTACTTTTGTACAATTTCATCCAGTTGCCCACCACAGAGATATCTGTCAGTGCGCTCCCATTTTCCTGTGGTTTCCTAGAAACACAGCTGGGGTTATCTCTGGGGGATCTGGGCAGTGTGATGATACTGGAGACGGAGCTTTCAAGCCTTCAGCTCAACTCCCTCACCAGCCAGAGCTGCGCCACGGGGAGGCTCATCCCTGTCCACGACCCGAGGGTTGGAGCTGAAGGCTGCAGGCTGCCCCTACAGGGATGGTAAGATTGCTTACCACTGACGGTGAGGACAAGAATGCCCCGAATTGTGCTGAGTTCTGCCACAGCTGCCTGTGCACCTCCCTCACCTGCAACTGTGATCGTGATTTTATACGATGCTCCCGAGATTCCGGTATAATTTTCTCCGCTCCGTGTCCCCAGGCATCTCTCTCGACCATCAGTGTTTATAATGGCTGTGCACAATGTGCACAATTCCTCTGCTCCCCTAACCCCCGCTCCACCCCAGAGGCAGCTGTATTTCCACAGTGAATGAAGCAATTCCTGTATGTATGATTTTAAAGTGCTTTGGGACCCTTTGGGAGAGAAGGTGCAATTGTACAAGAACAAGATATTATTAAAACAGGAATCTGTGTAATAGGTGATAAATTTTGATACTGTATGTTTAATATAATATGACGGTTGTAAATCCAGTGAATTACCATAGGCATTTGCTGTGCTGTGTGTTTATGAATTGTTTGGGCAGGTGTTTTTCAAGTCCCAGTTTTTCACACAAAACGTGAGTTATAGGACAGTTTAATAATATTCCTTATTAGACTCCAATATGCTACAATTAGCTGCAGAAATGTTACCACTTGATGGTTGAACTTGGTTGCTGACTAAGTTCATGTATAAGAAGGTAAATGAAAAAAGCAGCAGAGAGAAAAAGAGAGCTGCACAAGTGAACTTTTAGATCTGCCTTTGATCTCTTACAAGCAAATATCTTTTAAAGCTGCAGAAATCAATATTTGCAGTATTGTTCAACCTGTATTTTACATGTGCTTCCACATAAGTTAGAAGCAGACTATTTTGATTACAATAATAAAATAGTTCTCTAAAAGTTTATATTCAATAGTTAAACTATTTATATTTATTGATGTGAAGGGATATCTGTACTGCACATGTTATTTGAATCAAACCTTGCAGTATAGCTTTTAAATCAGATCCAAAATAATGTAATTCGGGATTACATGCAGTCAGAGTTTCTTATTTTTACTTTTTACTGACTTCCACATAAAAAGACTTATAAGAACTCGAAAATTTTTTTTCAATCTCTGAAGAAGAGAGAATTGCTCTGTTTCACTCTTCCATCTGCTTTTGTACCATGAGCTAAGTCTCAGGCTGAACTGATGTTATGCCAAGCAGCACAGTATTAAACTATTGGGAGGTAGAGTTGAAGAGAGCTTTAGAGACTGAAGAGCTTCATTTCCATCACTATAGGATTTTGTGAGTGTAAACCAGGCTGTCATTAGTTTTATGAAAGCCTTTTGCTGGTGTTCTTTGGAGTATGGAGTCCTTTGCTTGCTAAGTAGGTGTTTTCAGCTCCAGAGGGGTTGACATACTTACAAACCTCTGTAGCCATTGCTGGCACCTTCCAGATGAGCAAAGCTAATGGCTTTGGTTTGGAGGTTCTGTGGTCCTACTGCTCCAGCTGATGTCCAGGGTGGCTGAAAGTCCTGATCATCACTGCCCACCTCTCCAAGTCCCATCCCACCATGGCTCATGCCCTCCTGCATGCCCAGGAGCCGAGCACCACTGCAATCAGCCCCATTGCTGAGTGTCACTGGATCTCACTAGCGTGGTGCTACAAGCTGGTAGCTCGGATGGAGTCTTACTTAAACATTTTCTTTCCCCTTGACTGGCGTAAGGAAGGTGCCCGCAGCCCGCCCCCTCCCCACACCGTGCCTTGTGTATGTGTAAAACCTGCCCTTGGCCCCAGATGATATGTTTGCATTTCATAATTGATGCTGAACTCAACTTGAGGCAGATACCAAAGGACGATTTTTTAAACAGATGTTGCAGGTCATTTGTAAGTTATTTGTCAAATAATTTTCAGAGCACAAGCCGCTGCTTTTGCCATTGTAACCAAAGGCGTCTGCTGTTCAGCAGCAGTAATTACAAAGCCAGGGCAACGCAGGGAAAATTCATCTTATTTAGAAGTGTTTTAGTGTCACCAAACAGCTTGCTATGCCATTAGGCGAGTTTTGCTAGACACATTCAAGTTGAGGATTTTAATTTGTTTGAAGTATTCTCTAAAACAGAATTATGTTGGAGTTTACATAAAATGAGAGAATGACATGAAAAGTTTTAACTTAAGCAGCAAAATATAAAGGCTAATCTTATTTAAAAGTAATATGTGTGTCTTGATTGAGTGCCCAGATACACTCAACTGGGACATTTTAGTGGAATCGGTTCTAAGCTGTTACACTGAGTTATACAGAGTAGGTTTTCCTGAGCTCACATTGCCAGACCTGAAATACTCTTGTGGCTGCATTTAATAAAGAAACGAAAGTCTTGGGTAAGGGGATATGATTTTTTATGACAGAAGGAATGCAAATAACTTTTAGTCTCATTGCCTAGACCGGGTTTGGTCTGATTTGATGGAGTTTAATAATGACTTATAACCTGTGCTGACAATGTGCAGACCCGCACAACGTCATTTAACTCATTTATTCTGCTTGCTGTAAAAACAAAGAGATGGCAAATAAATATATGGAAAGTTCATTGTTTGTCAGAGGGCCCAAGCCAAAAGTTTTCAGTGACCTTTTAAAATATGGTCCCAGGCTAGTACTAAAATGTCTGTCACTCAGCGCACACACTTGCACAATTTGGCCTTTTAACCCGTGCATCTTGTTTTTCTCTCTTTCAACTGGTTGTATGAATTTCAAATCAGCTGCAGCTATTTAAGTTTTTGCATTGGAGGATTACTGTAAATTGCAGTCTGACAATTACAATGTACAGCGCACAGGAGAGTTATTAATGGATAGGCCTACTGATGGCCTTTCAGCGCTGACGAGGGCCTGGTGTTCCTCACCCATAATTAGATCCAGTGGTCGGGGTCTGCGCGGATGAGGCAGAGAAGGGGGTCGGCTGGGGAGCGCCGCTTTATCAGAGGAAGATATCAATTGATCAGAGATAGTTACTATCGGCAATGTCTAAATCTCTAATTCACCTTCTTCTTAATGACTTGTATTGGCTTAAGAAGCTAAGTCATTTGACAGCATGGAGCTCGGCTGACAAAGCTGTGCAGGTGGTTTTAATAGAGGATTTCTGTTGCTTGAGATTTCACTAAAGACGGAGCAACAGTTCAACAGACACAACAGAGGCCAGTAAAAACCCTGGTCTGCTGCTCTGCTCTCTGAGGGTACCAGTGGGGCTCAGGCTGTGCTGAACCACCACTCCCATTTACACGGCACTTTTTCCCTTTGCAGACCTGAACAAGGGCTTTCTCTGACGTTTCAGTATTTATTTTAAGGAATGAATCTTATGTGGGCATAAATTATATATGACAAACAAAAACCCTTTGGAGGGGGATTTCTTTATTTATTTATTATTGCCCTATGAAAAAATGTTTGCCAGGACATAATGTTCCTGGAGAATGAAATATACTTTTAGGACAAAGAGAGAGTCTAATGCCCAGGAAAAACCAGTAAGCTTTGTAAAAGCTGAAGACAAGAGTTGTTTACCATTGATAAACTGAATGCAAGCCAAGTGCTTAGATTAGGCATGGCTTCATGATCCAAAATGTTGGCTTTTTAATGAAGTAACCCAAGAAGCAATGGTTTTGTGCTTAGATTATCACAGTGTAAATCCAATAAGAGACGGGCATCTAACATCCCAAGGCACTGCTGATCCAGCCCTGTTCCTTTCTAGAAGGATTACAACCACCTGCTGGGAAGTTTTCCATGCAGTAAAGCTGGTAGCCAAACTGATATTCACAGTATGTCCCAGAGACTTTTTATTATTATTATTTGGATGATGTATACACATGGGAAATATAGGTTTGAATCTGTTAAGGCTCTTTTTGGGGGTAAACATTTGTTTAAAATCTTGTTCCAATCTCTTAACACGTATTGAAGTAAAATCTAATTGAGTAGATCATGACATAGGCAAAACTTTCTGTTGTTGTTCTTGAGGGAGAGCTCAAGAGAAAAGCACGTCTGTGGGACTTTGCATTGTAGCCTTGAGTAGAAACATATTTATCAGCACAAAGCCTGCTATTTTAAGCTTTTCTGGAACTAGCAAAACTGATGGACATTTCTTCTGGTTTCACCACCAGGTTCATGACCTCACTCCCAATACCACTTCTAGGTTCATGCACGGTTTCCACTTGTGAGCCATTTGTATTTCCACTGAGCTTTCAACCCAACTCTCTAAGCTTTGGCTTTGAAGCACCTAGGTTGAGGACTGCTGGCCTGAAGTGTTAAGAATAAATACACAGTGCACCTGTAGAGTGCTGTTATCTCAAGACCTCTAAGTGCTTTCAAAACTTGCTAATTATGGTTTATAAAGCTCTGAGTGTTCTATCAGAGGAGAAAACAAGGGGAAAATAAGTAACTCTCTCAAAAGCAATAAATTGCTAAGTGGATTGTTAAGTAATTTGCCCAGCCAAGTATATAGACTGAGATAGAGTATGGATTGAAACCCTGAGCCTTTGATACTGATGGTGAAAGTCACAGAATCACAAAACGATTTAGGTTGGAAAAGACCTCCATCATCAAGTTCAATATTGGACTGATCACCTCCTTGTCAATTAGACCACAGCACTAAGTGCCATGTCCAGTCATTCCTCAACACCTCCAGGGATGGTGATTCCACCACTTCCTGGGCAGCCTAACATACAACTCCTTCAGAGAACAAATTTTTCCTGATATCTAAACCTCCTATGGCTCAGCTTGAGTCTATGTCCTCCTGTCCTATCACTTGCTGTCTGGGAAAAGACACCAATCCCCACTTGGCTTGAAGTCCTTTTCATGTAGCTGTAGAAAGTAGTAAGGTCCTTTCTGAGCCTCCTTTCCTCCAAGCTAAACACCCCCAGCTCCCTCAGTTGCTCCTCACAAGACTTGTGCTCCAGAGCCTTCCCCAGCTCTGTTGCCTTTCTCTGGAATCACTCCAGCCCCTCAGGGTCTTTCTTGTAGTGAGGGGCCCAGAACTGAGCACAGGATTCAAGATGTGGCCTCACCAGTGCTGAGTACAGGGGGACAATCCCTGCCCTGGTCCTGCTGGCCACTATTGCTGACACAGGCCAGGATGCCATTTGCCTTCTGGGCCACCTGGGCACACACAGGCTCAAGTGCAGCCGCTGCCAACCAGCACTCTCAGGTCCTTTTTTGCTGGGCAGCTTTCCAGATACTCTTCCCCCAGCCTGTGGCACTGCCTGGGGTGGTTGTGGCCAAATGCAGCAATTGGCCTTGAACCTCATACTGTTGGCCTTAGTCCAACCATCCACGAGACCCATTGGCTTCAGTGTACCCAGGAGCTCACCAGCATTCTCTTTTGCTTTACGTTAAGGAATGTACCCAGAAGCCCAAGTCACAGATAATTATCACACAGTTATAAACTTTTGTCATTAAAATGAGAGCTGTCATTTTGGAGCTGTCTGACTGAGATAGCTGGGGTGTCAGTGTCGTGCTGAATTTACTGTGGACATACCAGAAGAAAGCTAACTGGAGAATGGTGCTGTGGTGAAGGGCTGCTTTTCCGTACAGTGAAGCAAAACAAAAGCACGGTGATAGCACTTGTCTTCAACCCAAAATGTTCCTGTTCTGCCATGAACAATGGGGGATGCCCAACAAGTACTTTTTGGGACAGGTGTGTAGGAGAGCTGTTTGCTATAAAAAATTGTTTTATTTTAGAATTGCATGTGCTTATGCCCTTAGACTTCTGCTTTTTGTGTTTGAAGTTATGTGGTGAAGGAAAGGTTTCTTCACTCATTTTTAGAGTAATCCCCACAGTGAAAAACTATTACTGACATCTTTGGATACTGTTATTTAGTCACTAACTAATATGGCAATGGTGAGAGCAATAAGCAGCGTGGTTCTTCAAGACCCTGGCACATCGCAGGAAGGTGTTTTCCTTCTGTGATGTACCTTGTGTCATATGCCAGGTACTGGTGCTAGGGCAGGCCTGTGTCTCCACCATGTTGTCTACGGCTACCTGTCAAACAGACAAACTTCTTACTGAGGAAGAGTCTGCAACCAAGAATCAAGCACAACCTGTTCTCTTTCTATAAGTGTCTTTTTTATTATCTAATTTTTGTTCAAGTATGGGCTGGAATATTTCAACTTATTTTGCTTTATTTATGTTGAGGGACTTGGTGGAAAAATTGTTTGGGAGGTAAAGAACAAACCTCGATCACTCAGACCTTAAAGGTGACAGTTTTGGCGTGTTTTGAGGACTTGAAGCAGGGGGGCCACATTCTTTGCTCGTGTTAAAAGGGGAACCTCTGCTGACTCAGTCAAGCTCTGTTCGCTTATGCAGAGAAGATAGGGCCCAGTGGTTTGCTCTGTAATAATTTCCATAAGAGACATCTCTCCAGCATTCTGTGTGGTGTGAATAATTGCAATCTCTTAGCAATTTTGAGCAAGCCTGTTAGCACCACGAGCTGATCAGCTGAGTTTTGCAGAGACGTCGCTGAGCTGTTCTGTCTCTCACAGTCACTTTGCTCTGGCGGTTCATCTCTTCCTACAGGGCAGAGTAATGTGGGAGCTGCTGGTATTGGGTAACTCTCCACCCTTTCCATCATGGTCGCACCCCACCATGTAATACTCCAATTCAAACATGCCTGCTCTCTTCAAAGGCTTTGAAGGTAATTGCTCTCTTGCTTCATGCCCCTTAGCTATTGACATTGTGATAAGCTGGTCACAAGAGGGTACATGATTAGTGACCTAATTCTACCACGGTGCCCATGAACCACGATCAAAATATTATTTTCTCTGTGCATTGGGATTGTGTCTATGCCTCACGCCTCTTCCTCAAGTAAAAAAATTTACCGATTCAATCTTTAGTACATATATATCTGTATTATACACATATATACATGCACACTGTAAGTGGGTGTGTGCATGACTTGTTCATCTATGACTTGCATGTCAAACATCTGACGACAAAGCAGAAAAACCACCAGCTCCCCAGCTTCTGGAGTGAAGTACTGCAGCAAAAAGTATTATAATGAATAACTGACTTCTGTCTTAGTGGTGCCTTCATCTTTTTATTCCTTTTTAAAATAAAGTCTGTTTTGACTGTTTTGCTATACTGTTAACAGACGGATACACTCAAAATGTTGGCAGTTATGTTCAAGACTGGATTAATATAGGTTTGTTATTTTACTAGCATATCCAAAGGCAAATATTCCTACTGGACTCCACCCTTCAGCTGTGAAGCAGATTGTAAATCAGTCCCTTTTTTGTTGTTTTTAAAGTAGTTTAGGGGCTTTAAAATGGTATTTAACATTATTACAGTCTGCTTGAATATTGTACAATTTCTAACTATTTCTTCTTTTTTATATCCACTTTCTTGCCACTCAGAATCTTCTAAAGAAAACAATGCAGTCACTGCTAATGCCAAGGTGTAACAGAAGTGCTTATACTGTTCTTGATGACTGTTCTCTCCCAAGTATTTAGGTGCTATGATTTTTGGCTTGCTAGAAAAACCCAACATTTACAGAGGGAAAGAATGAAGGCTGAGTTTTCAGATTTTGTCTTTAAGGCTGGAATGGGTAAATTTGTCATTGTGCCATTCCCTAGAAAAGCTCCAGTAGCTGCAAACCCAGTCCTTGTACCTTTGCTGCCATCCTTAATGTATCACTAAGACTATGGAAAAAAAATATTCTGCACCTGGAAATATGGAAGGAAATGGCTACTGGATCAGGAGCCAGCAGTTCTGATGCTAGCACACATCAGACACATCCATCAAGCACTCCATGACTTGTGAAAATTATATCCTAAAATACCCCTGTTCATGTGTTCCTATTTTGAAATTTTGCTCTCTCGGTTTATTCTCTTTCCTCAAAGTCAGAGCAATGTAACCTGGGTGCTGGAGGAAACTGTTTTTCGAGCTGATCTTTGATTCTTGACTGATTCTAAAAATGGGGCCTGCCTATCCATTAAGATAAGACTGAAACTCTCTGGTGACATTAAGCACAGTTATAATAGGTTTGGTGTTCTGGTCTGCAAAAAAATGCCCATCCTGTCTAGCAGGGCCATTGTGTTGGTCTGGTCTCTGAGACCTGGGTGAGAGTTTCCAGGCTATCAGATGTCACCTCCCCCCATGTCCGAGCAGCTACTGTCCCCAGAGGGAGAGAGCAAGCGAACATATGATTTTTCATATCATTTCAGAGCTCTTGTGATAAAGCTTGAGTACCCTGGAAAGCAAATCTGCTTCTTTGTCTTCTGATTTCATGTCCCTGAACTCTCTTGTGCTGCTTGTTTTCCGTTTCTTTGCAAGGCTCCCCTTATCTGGACTCCCACTGGATCTCATGTTCCCGTTCACATCCTGCCCCTGTGCTGTGGAGGGCGCATGGGATCAGGGCAGCCTGTGCTGGGAGCACTCAGCCTCGCCGACAGGTCAGCATCTGTGCACAACATGCTGTGCAAACCCAAGGCTGCTGTTTGTGCTGGTAGCATGTTTAGAGTTTCCCAAACGAAAGGACTAAAAGGTGAAAAAGATTATCATTTTTCAATCTCTGTAATCTAATAACTGTGTAGATTGACATCCAACCTTGCTTTCCTGCCCTCCCAGCACTGTGTTCCTGCCCCTGCTACCCCAGCAGCAGTGTTTGCAGCCTGCATACTGAGTGGGCAAGGAAACTGCTCTCATCACAGCCTGTCTTTAGGTACTTTTCTGTTTTAAGGCCATGTTAGCTTTAAGCTCGATCGGGTTCCTCATCTGACCTACTGCGTAATTTCAGGAGCTGACACCAGTGTCCCCTGCCCCTGGCTGTGAGTTTCTGTGAGACCTCTGGCCATGTCCTCCCAACCTGTGTGTCCCACCACACCAGCCATGGCAGCATCACCAGGACCAGGACCCTGGTGCTCAGGTTACTCAGTGAGCTGATGTGTCTGTACAGAGCCCTGTGGGCCCAGCACAAGGATCTCATTGGAAATGGTTGGCAGTGAACAGGTGAGGGAGAGCTGGGCCATTTCTTTCAGATTGATGGTGGGTCAGAATAGGTGTGGTGTGAAACTGGACCAGCATGAAGTCGTGAATCAAAGCACCAGCTCAGCATCCTCATGTCAGACACAAAGCGAGCATTTAACAATTTACCTTGAGGATGGGACAGAAACACTTTACTTAATAATTCCACAGGTATCGGTCTGTGTGCTGCAGCTCGCTCCCTGCTCGCCATCCGCTGCGCACACGCACAAACACACACACAATGACTTCTTTGTTGGAGTGGAAAAATGCTCCACGGGGAGCTGCACATCCCAGAATGCAGCTCTGTTTGTGTCTAGAGCCGTGATGGATCACTGTGGGGAACCCTAAATCTCTGCAGCGCTCAGATCTCTATCAAAAATGAGGGCAGCTGGAGTACGCTCCATTTAATGTAAACTGCATGTATAGCTGGATTCCTTACCACCTTGTCAGTGCCACCCCCAACTGCAAAGGCCAAGAGCCCCTGAGTCTACTGAAACCAAAGGGAGGTAAGCATTTTCTTTGACTTGGATGCAGGTATTTTAAAGGGAACATGGGAAATAATTAACACATAATTAACCTGTGAAACTTTCTGCCAGGAAGTATTACTGAGGCCAACTGCTCTGCAGGGTTAGGAATTTATATGAATAATAAGAAGTCCAAAGTGGAAAAGATAGCCTTCAAAGTAGGGAGGACATCATTAAGCAAAGGAGATGGTTTTCTTATGAATAAATTATTTTCTAGTGGTCTATTGTGGGATGTCCCTCACATTCCTGTGAACTCTCTGGGAATAACTGCTTATGAAGGCAGTAGACTGCTGGTCTGATCCACTCTGTCAAGCACGTTTCCTATTAAATGTACAGTATTGCAGATGTACTCTAGAGCTATTAGAACAGCACTTACTCTGGTTCTCTCTGTGCTCTGGAAAATAACTGCTTGTTCAAGGAATGTAAAAAACAGTATCTTATTGTATCCCAGATCTGTCACTCTTGTAGAGCGCCATTATATGAATGGTTCATTGTCGCTTTGTCTCAGTGGCAAGTTGTTCATTAGAAATGAAAGCATATATATGGGGGAAGCCAATCTGTTCAGGGGGTGAACTACATACAGATGTCAGAACAGATCAGACTGGAAGGCTGACTGCCCAGGAGGGGCCTTTGAAGTTGTCTGTAGGTGTTTGAGGAAAGAACATAAGCAATGGAGTTAATGAAGAGTTATCCTTCCTGGTAAACCATCTAACTGTGGGTCTTCATACTTTGTAGATTCCTAGTGGAGCTTCAGGTTATGTCCCCACCACAGGGATTAAGGCGCACTTTTTAATTTTTTATTCCTTCTTGAATCCTTTTAATACTTTGCCCATCACTCCAGGCTGTAGCAGTGTTATCCCATATTGTCTCACCTTCTGGGTAAGGAGGTGCCTCCTCTTGGTTGTTCAGAGCTTGCTTGGCCCAATCCCTTAGGATGGAGTAGAGTGAACAGTCATTCCCACAAGATATTGTGGCCCCAGGGGCATTTCTTGTGTCTTCTTCCTGCCTCCTCACAGCTTTTTACCCAGCAGATCCTGAGACATAACAGAGTCTCTGCTGATCCCTTACTCTCCTCCTCCAAAGAAGAGCTGAAGCACTTCTAGTCAGATGGGCTCAGCAAGAGACACAGAACCACAGAATGGGTCAGGTAGGAAGGAACCACATTGGATCATCTGGTCCAACCTTCCTGCTCAAGCAGGGTCATCCTAGAGCTCATGGCATGGGATTGTGTCCAGGCAGTTCTTGAATACCTCTAGTAAGGGAGATTCTACAACCTCTCTGGACTTCTGTTCCAGTGTGTGGTCCCTGCACCATAAAGAATTCTTCCTCAAATTCAGATGGAATTTCCTGTGCATCAGTTCCTGCCCATTGCCCCTTGTCCTAATGCTGGGTACCACTGGGCAGAGATCCACCCCTTGATATGGTCCCTTCAGGTACTTATATACATTGGTCAGGTCCCCTCTCAGCTGTCTCTTCTCAAGGCTGAAAAGGCCCAATTGGGTCTCTCAGCCTTCCCTCACAAGAGAGGCGCTCCAGTCCCCTCATCTTTGTGATCATTGCTGGGCCTGTTCCAGGAGCTCCATGCCCCTCTTGTACCTAGGAGCCCAGAATTGGACACAACACTCCAGGTGCTCCTCACCAGGGATAAGGGAGTATCACCAGGAGTAAAGGGGAAAGGCTTGAAAATATTTATTGTTTTGCACCCTAGGTGCAGTAGGTTTGACTTTCTTTTCTCCTTGAACTTGTGAGAGTTTTTGCTATCTGCTTTCTCTGTAGCTATTTGTGACTTTACATACTTCTGTTGTATCTGTTCATCTTTGCCACCCCAATAAACTTAAGTTATTTCAAAGCACCTTTTCCACTGACTTTCCATACATGCTTCCATGTATGAAAGCTCCAAATATCCTTGTCTTTCCCTGCATTGCACGCACTTTTCTCCAATATTCTTTTGCCTTTCCCTTTGAAATCTGGTGCATCCTGCTAAAGACAGGGTAGCCAAAACAGCATCAGGGATTCATAATGCAGGAACACTGTGCATTTACACAGTGGGACAATGAGCACTTTGGTTGTGTTTTCTTGACCACAAGTTCACAACTGCTCTTTGGACTACTGTGAAGCCCAGAGCTGATACTTTCAGAGGACAAACCACAGTGAGTCCCAGTTCTATTTCCTAAGCAGTTTTTGAGCCTGCTTAAGGAGCACAACTCCAGAAATAACTCCTTGAGACAAACTTCTTGTGGGTATTTTCTCTCCACTGCACAAATGAAAATTTTCTAAACTTTGCATAAGAATGAAACTATGGCCATTTTGAGTCAGGCCAGAAATATATCTTGGCCACAGCCCTGTCTCTCTGATAGTGGCTTGTGGAGGCTTAGGGAAAGAGCCAGGCGTTATACTGTGATATTTTCTGTACATATTTTCCATATCTGTGGCTTGGGAATTCTTGGCCAGGAAGTTGCATTTGTTCTTGTTCTCACAGTCCTCAGGGGACTTTTCCTCTGTTCATGTTCACATGGATTTTCTAATACCTTTTATTCCAGCCATTTTTCAACCTGCAAGAGGAACTCATCCTTATCCTTGAAGACCCTTGGCATAAGGAAAAGCAGGTTTCTGACCTATTTTTTAAACTCCAGACTTGTTCACCTGACCACCATAATAGCCATTGGCTATTATAGAAAATATCTTTGAATATACTTTGAAAAGTATCTTTTTCTAATATAGTCTCATTTTGCTTTTGTCTGTCCATGTGTAGAAACCCACATGGGATTGCAGCTCATGAAAACTCTTCAACCCAGCTTGAAACCAGCAGCCTCAGAGTGCTTGGAAATGATGGGAAGGTGCACAGATCTCCATGGGTTACTCAGCCTTCTGCTGCCATCACTGCACTGTTATCAGTACCCAGCAAGCCAGATGAAAGCTACTCCTGCTGTCTGCTTAAGTCACAGTCACACCTCCAGGCTGCAATATAGGCACACCCTCTGTCTGAGGCTCTCACTCTACATGAGTTCTTCCAGTTTTAATGAATTTGCAGTGAAATATTAAACACTGGCATATACATTTTTTTTGGCAAAAAGAAGCAAAAGTTGGAACCTGAATTTAAAACTGTAATGCAACAAGTGGACATGAAGATTTATGGACTTACCGAACACATACAACTTTTGAGACATGCCTAGCAGACATCATGCTTTTAAAATGTCACAGTTCATGTAGTTGTCACTTCAAACACTAAGGAAGCTGGCACTCCCCGAGTGCCAGCAAGCTCTGATTGGACAGTAATAAGACTCAGACATCTAAAATTAAAAACTGTCCAAGAAAATGTATAACTTCTTAAAGAACTCATTCTGCTTGTTTTATACCACACTTCACTTTGCAAAGAAATGGTTGTCTGATCAGCTAAATAAAAACAAGATGTTTCCACTATACCTTCAGCAGAGGAAACAGAGCTGTTTGTAATGGAACAGCTTCCATGGGCAGTGTTATGAGCCCTACTGATTGAAAAATGTCTTCTCCTGTGAGGTTTGCTTTCCTTTCTCTGGCAGATGTCTAATCAATGATTCTGAAATGTGTTTTACACTGTGACCCATCTGAACATCACTGATGAATAGGATGTATTTTACTTCTGCAGTTATCAAAAGCCTCATTTCAGTTCTCAAGTCAGAGAGTTTTTCTTTCTGTTACAGCATTTTAGTAATGTCAGCTTGGAAAATTCATTGCAGTCTGTTCCTGCAAGCAAGGTACCCTGACCTAATTGAGACCTCTGGTACAAAGCTTTGGAAACCTGGTGCCTTTCTGCTCCTAATAGCAGCAGACAGACACCCCTATGGAAGCAAATTTCTCTGCTGAAATGCACCATTGATAAATGAGATTTTTCTTCTGGTTCTTCAGAAAGTTAAAATAAATATTAAAACCCATAATACAAGAACACTTTTTCTGAGTTCCAAGCAGACTACATTCTGCAAGGAAACAAGTTTGTGTTTGAGTTTGAGAGCTTAAACATACAAATTTTCTGGTGAGCTGAGGCAGGAGAATTCTGGAGTGAATTTATTCTATGCTAACAGGATATTCTGCTGATGCACAGCATTAAATAATCATAGATCAGATTTTTTAACTGTTATTTTCCATATACCTGGGTTTAGTTTTACAGCCAGCTGTTGCCTCCTCATCATCCTAGAGACGTACTTGTCGTATTGGATTTTCCTGTTCTTTTGCTTCGTTTTCCTTAGGTCAGTCAGTCCAGTTCCCTCACCCAATGGACTCACCTCCTCAAATCCTGCTGTGAGCACAGCAAGGGACAGGTACATGTGGCTGATCACAAAGGAAAGGGCAGTTCATGCCCTTTCAGACACAGGCTCAAAATCACATTTTTCAGACTTCTGATGCAGATGTTGGACACTAATTAGTGCACTGACTACCTTGTTCCACTGAATTCCTTGTTTCCCTTGATGCCTCCAGTCACACTTCCAAGCCAAAGGTTTCTATTGGGTATGGTGGGATTTTGCACTTTGACTTAATTAAAACACATAACAGAAGCAGAGCTAAGTCTCATCTATAAATGTGGAACCATGCTAGAAACACATTAGGATGAACAGTTCTGTTCTAGTTTCCTATTTTTTCTATGAAGAGTTCCTTTGGTGAGGCAAATGGAAATAAAATGGAAAGGAAAAGAAATATTCTTCCCTATGGACATGAAGAAGAAAAATAAGAAAGCCCATTAAAATCCTAGTACTAAATAAAAAAGACAAGGAACAATAACTGCACTGCTACTATGGGACGCAACAAAAATGAGTGTTGTCTGTCAATATTTGTTAAGTTCTTTTTCTTGTTTCTCCTTCAAGAACTGAAGACACAGCAAGAATGGTGGTGCCAATGCACTTCTCAAGTTTACTCATCTCCATTCTTTCCTCAGCCAAAGTGCCTGGCTCTTCAAAAAGACTTTTAGTTCACGAAAAGTTCAAGGATTACTAACTTGTACATAGAAGGACTGAAAGAAGAGATTTTAATTAAATTCCAAACTTTTTACTGAGTTAGAGTATTGTCACAACAGAAAATTATTGTTTTGGAGAATTTGGGGGTTTTTGTCATGCAGCACAAATCTAAGTAGGGCAAAAAGAATCTTCAAGAAAATGAGAAAAGGAGGAATCTCCAGTCTTTGGGTTTTCAGATCCTTTTTGCTCAGTTTGTAGCAGGCATGTGGTGGGATACAATATGGTACAGTGCTTTTTGAACTATACTATGCAAGTACTGGCCCAAAAGAAGTTTTGTGGATAACTTTCTTCTTGTTCGGATGGGCAAGACTCCTTGCTTGTGACTGCAGCTGGAATGTTACTGCCCAAAGTATGATAGCAATTTTATCAACCAGGGACACAATGTACACAAACACAGCTGAGCTCACAGATTTGCCTTCCCTGGAGGAGCTACCAGGAGAGTCCATCATAGACCTTTTAACAGCTCTCCAATATTTAGAGCCACTTTTCTCAGACTGAGCCCCGCTGTTGGATCCTTGAGAACACAGGTGCCAAAACCATGAATTCTCCATGTATAGCCACGTGTGCTGCATGGTCTTCCCCTTCCAATCCATGTGTATCACAGGTCTCCTGCTTCCAGCCTGGCTGATTACGTGTGTGGCTAGAACTGACCAGCTAGGTGGGATGATTTCTTTAATTACTCCACTGGGAAAACTAAACTATTTCCCTAGCTGTGTACAATGAGCTGGCCACGCATTTGATACCCTCTCTTTACAAGGAGATGACAGGGCAAAATATTTGGTATGGGGTGTGTTGGATGGATGGATTATGCAGAAATTTGGAGATGGAATGAGCGAGATATTTAAAAGAGGTACAAATGCGTAAGTCGAAACACTTAGATAAAAGAACTATAAAAGATTTGAGTAATTTTATTCTTGTATTGCCCTAGATACCAACACAAGGGTGAAATGAAAGAGTGTTTCATTGAGAGTGCTTTGAACTCCCACAGACTAAAGGGATTTTGAAGCTGACCTGAGGTGAGAAGAACTTTGGAGAGGCAGGAGGTCTCTTGCATCCCAAAGGGCCTTGTGGTATCATGAGAAGTTTTCTGGAGGATCTGAAGTCTCTTCTGACAGCCCATGGGGATCTGTGTTGGCTGGGATGCTGGATAAGTCATGGAGAATGTTTGCATTGGCATGTCCCAGCACTGAGCTCTGTGCTCACATCAACCCCCACAAAGAGATGACAAAACAAGCCACTTCTCACCAAAGCTTTGCTCTTTGGCTGAAGAAATTAATAAGAAAGACACACAGAAGGAAGGCCAAATGCCCAGTATGGTGTGGGCAGGCTGCATGGTGACAGCTCACCCCTGGGATGTCACACGTGTGCCTGGACAGGTCTAGCAGGGGACATGGCCTCCGTTACCCTCTGTTCAGCAGTGTACACTTGTCAACACAAGGCATTGCATATTTAATATCTCACAAAACTTGTGTGTCTTCCAATGCCCGTATGTCATGAATGAGATGAAATACTTTGGAAAGTGTAGAAAAACATGTTTAATCCCAGGGACAGCAGTCTCAGATTTTTACATTGCTGCTATCACGCTTCTCTTGAGCCCAGAAGTCTGTGATTTCTCTGATTTGTCCATTAAGCTGTTCCATGACCCCTTTAGCGGCCCACAGGATGTCTAGCAGTTCTTGGTCCTGCTTCCCTAGGTGGAGAGGCTGTAGTTCTTGCTGGATATGCCAACTGAAATTAATGCACACTGTTTTGACTTGTGAAGCTTTATCATAATAAAAAAAAATACAGATTTATGGACAGGACATTCTTATATGGTGTATTGGTAATAGCTTTCTCCTTGTAAAAATATATATTCAAAAATATAAAAATGTTGAGCTGTCAAAAAAGCGATTGAAGCAACAGCTAACTATTATTTTTCAGGGTAAAAAAGTGCTCATTTGCCACTGACCATCTTCTTTTGATGTAATTATCCCCAATTAAGCTAGAAGTGCCAGAATTACAACATAGTGTCTGCCAATTCAGCTTTAGAATGGCTAGATAATTATAGAGCAAGAAAATAGTATGTCTGGAAGGGTGTTAACTGAAGAGCAAGGGGCTATGTAAATAAACTTGACAATGATATTGAAAGGCAAGAAAAAGACACTACTGGATAATAGCATTATTGTGTGCAGGAGTTATTTACATGCAACCAGAACTTGTCACAAGTAATGAGAATTAGAGGAAAGCCCCTGCACACCATGGAACCTCTGCCTCAAGAATGCCAACACAGAAGCTTCATTTTCTTTCTGTGCTGCACAATGCAAAAAATTGGAAACTGCATCTTCTGACTGGGGCTAAAACATGATCACAGTGTCAGCTTCCAAATATCAGCTCTCCAGGCAAGTTCTTCTTCAGATGTCAGTCAGCTCCAGAGTAAAGTGGGAAGGGGAGCAAGGGGCATGAGGAAATGCTGGGGTTTTGGTAGCAACCACGTGTTTTGGGTGGTGATGGAACCCACAGAGCTAACCATAAGAGTTAGCTACACCAGGTACTACTCTGGCCTTGCCTTCATCATCAAATAGTGCTTACAGGAAGGTTAAACAGAACTTCCATCAATTTCCACGGTTTTCACCAGACACATTAATGGCTTCAGAAGGTCTTCAGCCTCTTTTATATGCACAAAATATTAAATTGCAGCAGAAATTCCTGCATCTTTCACCAGATTAAACTAACTGCTTCTGCAGGCCACTTGTAGAGCTTGCCTGTATCTGAGCCTGCTCTGTCCATTTTCTGAAGTGGTTTAACATGTCACTGCACAAACATAAACTTTGTCTACTATGGCCTGTCTTGACCAGAAGTTATGGTTACTGCAGCTCTATTAATTATTCAACATGTAGATTAGCACAGATACCACACTGTGCTAACACAACCCCATTGCATTCAGTCTGCTCCGAGCATGGGCAGAGCAAAGCTCTGCCACTCTCCTTAAGAACCAGCTCCCTGCTGAGTAGGTCTCACACTAACAGTTTGGAGGAAAATTGCAGTTACCCAATTCATGCCATTAAGAGCTGTTTTCCATCAGAGCAGTCATTGCTCAGCTGTAACCAAGGCTGCTGTTTGCACTGCTGGTGGAGTGCTGCCTGTAAGTGTATGCAGTGGTGTGGTAGTGAAACAACTGCCTGCATCACCTGGTTCAGCCCAGGGAGTACTTTCAGCACCCTTCCCGCTGTCCTAGATTTTCCCACTTCTCCCCACAGTTGTTCACAATCTCCTCTCAGTTCCTGCCCTCATCTGTGGTGCCAAGGCTGCCCATATGGCCTCTTTGAGCTTGATGAGAGTTAATTGTTGCAGAAGACTGAAAGAGAGTAGATTTAAATCAGATATTAGGAAGAAATTCCTCACTATGAGGGCGGTCAGACACTGGCACAGGTTGCCCAGAGAAGCTGTGGATGCTCCATCCCTGGAAGTGTCCAGGGACAGGGCTTGGAGCAACTTGGTCTTGTGGAAACCATCCCTGCCCATGGCAGGGAGGTTGGAACTAGATGGTCTCAAAGGTGCCTTCCAACCCAAACTAATACATGATTCCATGACAAGAGCAAAGTTTGAACACAAGTTTCCACCTGGGGAATGTACAAATACAGCCTACCACAGCTTTGTTGCACTGAATAACTCCCAGCCTTTCTCTCTAACTGGGTTCAGATCTCTGCCTAGGGATACGTAAATACTTATGATTCTGGCTTTAAGCGATGAAAGCTCCTCAAACCCATTTATTTTCTCTGAAACAGGCTGTATTCTTCCCAACTCCCCCATGCTGAGGTAACACAGCTGGGTATCCTGGTCTCATGCTGTCCCATACCAGCTCTCCTAGAATTTCATGAACCCTTCCCAGCTGCTTTCTCTCCCTCTGTCCCCATGTTGCTCGAGGCATCAACCCTGCAGTGAGGACAAGCAGCAATGCAGGGGACTGTGCCCTCCAGCCCCACACACACCATCTCTCCAGGTGGCTTCCTAAATCTCAAGCAAAGCGTTCTACCGTGGGGGTCATCTCTTCTCCACCTACTTTGCTGTTGCCTCTTTGTCCTTGTCTGCCTGTGGCTGGGGCTGGAGCCTCTTCCCAGCCTCCTGAGCAGCCTTGCATTGGTGAGGCACCTCTCTCAGTGTGCTTTTTGGTAGGAGACCTTAAACACTATACAGAAGTGCTGTTCCTCATAGTTTTATGCAGCTGTGAGCTGTGTAAGATTAGGGGTGTGCCCAGAGCTCAAAACCATCATTCAAGGTAACTGCAGGGCAAGGAGGAGCCAGGGTCTCAGAGATTTCAAGATTTTACATTGATACCTCTTGGTGATGCACTCAGCAACAAAGTCCTTTTCAGGTCCTGTCTTTCAAGAGACTTGTACTGCTCTATGCCTTTCAAAAGCTAACTAGAGCATGAATTAAAACGGCAGAAACACTTACCTGGATCTCAGCTGCTAAATCGTCTTGGCCTGCCATCTTACTCAGATGTCTGAGCTCTTTCTTCCCATCTCAACCACCCTTGCATGACCTGAGGGAGTCAGACATGTAGGCACTGTAAAAGAATCCCCCTTGGGAGTCTGTCTTCTTTTCCAGGCACTTAAACACTTATGAGGCTCTGACCTCGTTGCACCTTGTTGCTCTGGTGCTTGTTGGCACCTTAACAAGTTTATATTTCTTCACATTTCATCTCTTTCCAGGGGTACCCAGAGTTTGAGAGTACAGAAGTTGGTGTCTCTGCAAATTCTCTGACCAAACAAGCTGGTTACCAAACACACTGAGTAAGTATGAGAAAATTAGCAACCTAATCGTACAGCTCCTTTATGGCCTTTTAATGTGTCCTTTCATTTCCACTCATTTGGAAAGAACCTGACTAAATGGCAAAAATAAGTACCTGTGGAGTCACCAGGCCAAACACACACCTGGTGTAAAGCCAATGAAGTTACACCTGGGACAAGTTTAGCTCAGTGGATTTAGGTAGGCCTCTGTTTTCCATGTCAAAGAACTTTCAGCTGATAGAAAACACATCTCAGTACATTCATGTTCTCCATTAAATGAACCCATGTTTCATGTTCTTTAAACCTGAAGACATACTCTATGTTTTGCATTTCTTGTCAAATAGCCCCCAGAATGCTCTATCAACCTTCATGGTTAACTCATCCATGAAAGTTGAGGTAGCTGGAGTTTTAGGATTTCTGCCTCTTCAGGCATACCCCAGTGAACGGAACAGAGCCAAGGCAGGAGGATAAATGCACCTTCCTTCCCAGAGGGGTATAGCACAGAAAGTTGTGGAAAAGGATTCAAGACCTTCAAAGCATCTGAGCACCCCTGTGGAAGGGAGCACAGAGGCCACAGAGAATGGGGAATGCACTGGAGCAGGATTGATGTTTGCCTTTCTGCCCAGCGCATGACACAAAAGCAGATTGCAGTTACCTTTCCATCCCCTCCTTATCATACTGCCCCTCTGTTGTGAGCCCAGTGTGTTTAATCCCAAGGATCTATCCCAAAATATTTAGCTCATTTTGTACATATTACCTTCAAGTAATCATACACCGCTGAGTCATACATCATGGGATTAACAATCCTACACATGGTATAAACAGAACCTAAATAAAATCCCAGAAAAAGGATATTGCCTTTTAAATAAGTCCTGACAGCTGTGGAAAATATTATGCCCCAATACAACCCTCCCATATGACATACATTAATATGAAGAGAACCCCAAACTGTTCCTCTGGATATTTTGTAAGGTTTTATTTTATTGTGGATTGGACATATTGAAGTAAGACTATAATCTTATTGTGCTCTGACCTGTGCTTTTACTGCACTGTATAAACAGCAGTTACTATGTTAGATGGAGAAATGTTTACAGAAAGAAGAAATAAAAACAAACGGATTTATTGTGTTGCAGAAATTTGAAACAGGGCTGAAAGGCTGCCCATGTGTTTTGTGCTTGTAAGACCTTTCCCTGATGGAAACAGACAGCTTAAACATGACAGAAGCACAGCGCGGTCCTGTGCTATCAAGAATAAAATGCAATATCCGCACAGCACCGACTCTTTCCAGCCAGCCTCGCCTGCAATCAAAGCCCTTGATATGGCTCTTGCTGTTGTCTGTTCACATACAGCAGGTTTGGGATCTTATTTTTTTAACAGATTTTGAAATTGTTTTTAAGTGCTAGTGAAAAGTGCCAGATTGACAGCTCTGGAGTCTGGAGCCTATTTTTAACCACAGAAAGAGTACAGCATGGGAAATAGCAAAACAAACTTCCTTCCCCAGCCTGATCCACAACCCCATCAGTGCTAGAGAGGAGAGAAGCACAGTGGGCTGTCCTTCTCCACAGGCTTCTACAACATCTTAGAGCAACCAGGGCAAGCAGCCACCAGCCTTCATGGGCTGCAGGTTGAGAAATCACCCGAGGCACCCATAAAACCGGCCCACATACGCAAACCACTGGGGAATATGAACCTGCACTTTTGGAAAGCCATTCTCTCCTCCTCTCTTTCAAAAGCTGACTTTTCCTCAAGACAAAGATTGTTAGAGAAAAGTGGGCTTTTCCACATCATGATTTGGCTTCTTTTTCTGGTTGACATTTTTACTGACACGCATATCAAGATCAATGCCAGCATGATCATTTAGATTTTTCGTATTTCCAAATTCTGTGTTTCTGGCAGAAAAGAACACTAATAAACATGTCAGTGATATCCTTGATAAGAAGGTTGATTAAAAACACCATATGCAAAATCTTCATCTATAAAACACAGAAGTGCAACACTGGCCTGTTTTCAGCCCTACAAAATGGAAACAATTTTGAAATTTTTTAGGAATTTCTGTTTCATATTTCAACCAGTCTTGTGATCTTCCAAGTCAAGTCTCCACAGACTGCTCAAAAAGGAAAAAAGAAGATTCCTAAAATGAAATCCTGGCCCCACTGAAGTAATCTGCAAAGCTCTAGTTGAATTCAACTCAGCTAGAATTTCACCCCTTATTTGTACACTGAGCAAATCTGATCTGGACTTGGTAACACATAATAAACATGGGACCCTAGGATGCCATTTTTAGTCACTTTTCAGGGGAGAGCTGTACTTTAATTTATTTTGTCAAGTGTTTCCACTTAGGTTTTTCCTATTAATGCTTCTGTTACCCACTGCACAGTAAGGTTATACCTCATATAAGTCCTTCTCCCTTAATAGTTGTGGTAGATTTGCAAATTTTACTCTCTTTAATATGTGATTTCAGAATAATGAATGCTTGTCAAACTGATTTCTTGCTGTCTTAAAAGAGTTGGATGTGTTGAGCAATTTGCACTAGCAAACAGGCATGATACGACTTCAAATGGCAGTCACCCCTCAGAACAGGCTGAATTATCCAGGGCTCCTTTCCAATAATCAGATGTCAGCTATTTGGCCATTAAAAGAATGCTCAGGATTTGTGATGCTCCAGTTGAATTCTGTCTCTTTCAGACCCCCATTGCGAAATATCTCTGTATACATGAAAAAAAAGAATTTCTG
>WAAG01079833.1:26396-44221 GCA_013390105.1 Tichodroma muraria
TATATATATATATATGTATTTAAAATGGCTGTTTGAAATTGCCAGGGGAAGCCTTAGGGAGATGTTTCACCCACTGAATGCAGGTGATGGTAGGAAAATAAACCTTAGTTACACAGCCTTGTGAATTAAATGTATTTTAGACTCATGAGAAACAGGGCTGGGAACAAATTCAAAAAGTTAGTTATTCCAACTTTCTCTGCTGAGGTGGGATCAACTTCATGTGTCATGTGGAGTCTAATCTGCATTTTCCTATGTAGGTGAAGGGTTTGAAGTGATCAGAAGTGTGTGACCTATGCTCCTGGTCATCTGTCCTTGCTTTCAGACAGCAGAGCTCATGCCTTGCTGTGATACAGGCAGGAATCAGGTGATTCACCTTGATGCTGAAAAAACTTCCTCAGCCCAGCACTGACAGTATTTTGTAACACTATTTCTTGCAGGTCTGTTGCAGAACTATGTCTGAAAAATGTTCAGAAATGTATGAGCTGATAAAGTCTTCAAAACCTGTTTTAGAGCAAAAATTGAAAGCAACGCAACCTATTTATTTTGTCAGACAGAAACGGCATGGCTGCAGAATGAAAGAGGAACAACTCCAACGGCTCTCTGCTGCTCGGAAGGATACCCTGGGTGCCTGCTCTGTCCTCTGGGGTCCACCAGCACACCCAGAATCCATTATGAAGAGAAAATTTTGGATATCAGATAGGTCTTGATTTTACCAGTGCAAAGGGAAAACAAATCAGTGCCTGCAAAGGGAAACTTTAGAAGGCAGTGAGGTTTTCTTCACAAAAAGAGGCCAGCTACCTCTGGCTGCTGGAACAACTTCTCCAAAGCTGTAGTGGATTACCCAAACTGGAGATCTCTGTTAACATTTTCCAGCTCAGCCAAAGGGTTTTTGTTTGGTTCAGGAATTGCTTCTTGTTCTTTGTTGTTTTATGGCCTTTGTTATATCAAAAGTCAGACTAGATAATCATAACAGCCCCTTTCAGCCACCAGAACTTTGGATCTATTATACAATTTTAGGAAATCCCAGCCCTGGCTCCCATGAGTTGCATGTGGTCCTGGTGAAAGTCAGTGGAGAATATTGCCTGTTGAAGTATGTGCACTCCCTGTACAAGTAGGTACTGTGCACAAACAGGAAGATAAGTGAGCAATTGTGTGAGTATGTGAATGAAACAAGATGATGCACTACAGAGAGAACGATAAAATGAATCTCCGTGTAAAACCAGCCATCTAATGGAAAAAGCAATAACAGATGGTGAAATAACTCCTAAACAAGCTGTTGCTTTAGACTCTGGCCATCCACAAACAAGTTGTGAGAATTTCTGATCCATGGTCCAGTGATTAAAGAGAAGAAATTCAAAGGAAAAAGTGGGGGAACAAAAGAGGGGGGAAAGAATGCATAAAACCCCAGCCCAGTTTAAGTTTCATAGTGAAATATCAAAGCAGTATTGAAACATAGGAATACCGAATGCCAATACTTTATTTTTATGTTTTGCATTTACTGAATCAGTTTCAATTGTATGAAGCTCTCTGCCCTTAAGCCCTATGATATAAATTTTATTGGATTTAAAGGAAACAGATTGGGAATCTGGGACAGAAATATATATATATTTTACCAGTGCAGATTTTATGGTTTTGCCAGAGGAAGCTTCAAAACCATTTGATGTGCTGCTTATTTAGGACTACTAACATATTCAGGAATTGGGGATGGGAAGAAAGAGAGAGGTAGGGGAAGGCAGGGAGATCTGTGCAAAGAACAAGTAATGTTTTTCCCCTGGAACCAATAAAGCAATCAGAGGCTGCAAGTGTGCCTGGGGACTTGTGAGTGAGAGGCTGAGGGAGGTAGAGGTGGTGGAGAGAGGGAGTTCTAGCTGCCTACAAGGCCAAGTAATGTTTCCATCTAATTTTTTCTGTGTCAGTCTGAGTGTTAATGTTCTAACCTCATCATTGGACAGTCAGCTGAGGTGAAGATGGCCATTTACACCCAGTTGCCAAAAGCCTGCTGGCAGAAGGGCAGCCAGATGCCCCTTTCTGGGTGCTGCCCCAGAGGTTTTATCCTTCATGATCAGAGTCACCATCTAGCACCTTTCCTGCAACCAGTGTCTTCCAACTGGGGACACAGTGGCAGCTAAGGGCATGTTTGCCAAGGTTTGAGTTGTTTATTCCTGCCTCACAGCTGATTATCAAGAGGGAGGAGAAGCAGTACAACACTGCATCTCTGGCTCAAGCTTTGCTCTCCACTGGATCTTGCAGGACACCCTTGCACTTTGCTCAGGCAGACATCTTGTATGAAAATTGGCTTTCAAGACACTCTGGAGCATTTCCAGGAGAAGCCCTGGGCACTAAATAGGACTGTTCCCTCCCTCTGCCTCCTAAATATTCCCCGGTTTTTGAAGTAGAAGAACCTGAGGCACCTCCCCAGTTTTCAGGAGAAATGTGAGCGCTAAATTGAAGTCTGCTACCATTTGTAACACTGACAGTGTCCTCTGTTAACAGTCTTTGTCACCATGGTAAGGAGTGAGTGCATGTGATAAGTTCACATTTTCCAAGGATTGTCTGTATGTCAACTCCACTTCTACCTCCCACCAAGGCCTTCCAGCTGGGATGATGGCTGTACCACTGGAGGTCTTAGGCTGCAGCTTCTTCAACTTTAAAAAAGAGTAAAATCCTATTCCCTACAGAAAACTGCTTCACTGAGAGGATGAGCAGGTCATTGGTCATAATTCCTCTTTCTGCCTACTTCAGCTGTGTGTTCCTTGAATTGGCTGCCAGCAGAGCCAGCTGATGGTGCTGACCCAGCTGACTGAGCTACCCCATAGAAGCAGTCATCATTTGGGGTGTTAAGAAGGACAGAGATCTAGTCCCTACTTTACTCTTTCAACTCTTGCATGTGAGAAGGTAGAGGAGAGCAAACTTCTTCCTGGAGAATGTAAGTGTAGAAGGATGTGTAGAAGGTAGGGGAAGAGCTAATATTTCCCAATGGTTTGGAATATATTGGTGTTTCCTGGCCATGGGAAAGCTGAGGAAGACACAAGCTCCTGATTTCCATAGGTGGGGTAGGTATGGGCAAGAATGAAGTCTGTAGTCATGGTTGTGTCAGCTGTTGATCTTGGACATGGAGGAGTTCAGATTAGGAATTCAGATGTCTCCATCACCACAGTTAAAATAAGGGGCCACAGAAGGCCCACTCTGCCACAGGGTAGGAGAAATGGAGCTGTTCCCAAGGGAGAGGAAGCTACAAGGGGTAGATAAAACTGAAATGGGTGTCAAATTCCCTTTCTTGAAACGTGTAGGGCTGGATATTTAGTTCTCATGGTCAGTGACAGGTCTTCTTCAACCAGAAGTAGCTCTGTGTTTCCTGAGTATCCCTAGAGTATTCTGGAGTATCCCTAGAGCTACTCCAGGCACAGGAAGGAAATGGGAAGGCAGAATAGACATTGGAAAATGAAGATAATGGAGCTGTGTTTGTGGAGTTACTCAAAAATATTCCAAAAGCTGTGCCCAAAGAGTAGGACCAGGCAGCTAAATTCTCTGATATCAATGGGCAGTCACACAACTCTGAAATGTAAGGTTAATATCTGAAGTGCCTTAAATTCACCAAAATTACTATTTCTATAAACATATATACTGCAGAGTAATCTGATTTATTTGGGCATTGGTCGTGACAAGTGTTTACTAATGCCTGTTTATGCTGCCAACACTAGGTACTGTTTTAAGTCACTCTGCCCTCAGAGTTTACACTCACCCTTTGTGTCACCAATGTGTCATCGTTTACTTCTCACAAAATTTTATGCGTGTAATGTCCTGAATAAGAGATAATCCCAGCAAAGAATTTATAGAAAAATATTTTTCTTAAAACAAGATATTGTTTTAAGTCCTGAGTTTGTTTCAGCTGTGTTTGTCTTATGTGACTATTGTAGAGAGGAACTTCACTAACAGTGGTGTTTTTAGGAAAAGAGAATTGTGAGCACACACTAGAAAACATCAACAGAAAGCAAACTATAACTATGTAGAAGGGCTCATTAACACCTATACTGTGTTAATCCTAACAGAGGCATTAAAAGTAATGTGTTTGAGAAATTTAATGTTGGATATTTTCAATAACTTACTAGAAATTTTTTTTGACCTGTTTTCCTTTTTTGGAGAAAAAAAAATTAGATTTTTAAAAATTCTTTGTCCTTCTGAAGAAGAAGTACGTATTAGCCAAGGAAGGGTTCTCTGGGCTTCTTTCTGGGCTTTCTTTCCTTGTTCGACAACAAAACTGCATGAAATGTTTAAAAATCCAAAGGAATCATCATGAGATTCTGCATAGAATCTGAAAATCCAGTGACCAAGAGTTCCAACAATTCATCTGGATAAACATATTAAGTAAAAAAATTAAATTTGTTAGTTATTTGATTTGAGAACTACATGTATTTTGTGGAATGATCTGGAACAAAAATAAAAGGACAACTTTTGCTGTTTTTAGTGGGATTTCTCAAAATCACACTGAACATACCCCACAGGTATCATGACAATGTGAAGCCAGAATAATATATTAATGTTTTCCGGCAGTAAAATATTTTACTTTCTTTAATTTAATTCACTGGTCTATAATATCTAGGCTCTGAAAAGAAGGATATTCCTATCCAACGTGGAAAATGTCATCCTGTGGTAAAGGAGGGCTAACCATAATGCTAGTAATACTGGACAGAAAAAACAATCATCCATGTGGCTGCTGAAAGAAAACAACTGTAGCGTTAAAAAAAATCTTTACTATTGAATTACAATGTGTACTAAAACTTACACTCTGAAGCAGGTTTTCTTGTGCATTAATCCCAATTAATAAAATGGTTGAAGGGTTTGAATATTTTCTAGCTGATGGCTCTGACAAGTTAAGGCTAAATACACATTGCAGCAACCACTGTTGCATATATGTTTCATGCACAAATGGAGAAAATAACATGTTGACTGTAATTTCATAAGACCAGAGGGATCAGTCTCAGATTCATATCTTAAGATAAAATGGTGCAATTACCGTTGCAGTCCATCTTTCTGGAATATCTTCAATCAAAGAAAAGCCAACCATAATTGTGGATTTCAGTGGAATATAGATGCAGAAAAAATGTTTCAGACCACTGTGATTACATCATCTGCATCTTGAAGATCCCGTGCCCACTCCCAAGCCCAGCACAGCCGCAGCTTGCTCAGTGCACTGTAAAGACCACTGATACTGTACAGATGAAGAGAAAACAAACAAAACCCAATCAGGGCTTATAGGGATTAGTGTGACAACATATGCAGGTTTTCCAGCATTCTCAGGGAGTGCCTGTGAGGCTCAGGGGTCTTGACCATGGTCCCACCCAGGAAGCTTTGCCCGTGGTGGGTGGTGGAGGAACCTGGACTGATGCAATTGCCCGTCGGTGGGTCCCTCTAATGAGACCATCAGGTCAGAGGAGTCTGCCTCTTCCCATGGTCAGTCACCTCTCTTGGTGACTTCTTCTCCTTGGGGAGCAAAGCAAATGAAAATAGACCTAGTAAATGAATCCCCGTGTTAGTAGGGCAGGGCTAAGGCACTCTTTCCCACTTTTCCCTCGTTCGCACTCCTGCAATGTGGACGAGCCTCACTGGGATGCTTGTCCTGGCACCTCCTGCCAGAAACTTCTGCCTGCTTTGAGGCACAGGCAGCTGGACGTGTTGTCTTCAGGACTACTAAGTTCACGATGGATGAAAGGGAAATGAAAGGCAAGGAGGTGGTGGGGAGCAAAGAAGAGGACAAGAAGGATCCCCTAACACATTACTACCCCAAGGTTTCGGTTTCTTTTCCATCCCTTAAGGTGCAGTGTATACATTGTGCGTCCTGCTTCTCAGCCATAGTAGACCAATGTAACACGCCACATATGGTGCCATGGACACCTTTTATTTAATCCACCTTGGAAAAAAATACAGTGCCACAACCATCTCACAGACTTATGCAAGTTGTAATAATCACAATTTTAATTTTTCCCACAACTTTGAGGCTTAATAGCTTTAAAATCTTACAAGTTGTAAAAACAATTAAAGCAATAATTTTAAAAATAAGCAGAATGGGACTTTCAAAAGAATGTGAACCTTTAACACTTCACGGTTAAATAAGGGCCTTGTAACACAGTCACTTGAAGGCCAGCCCTGAGAAAACGCAGAAGCATCCTGTGAATTTGTTGATGCTAGTTCAGACAGACTGTTTATTTTCATGATTTCATGGAGGAATTTTAATTTAATGAGTGTTTTATACACTAATGTAAAGCATAGTTTCAACCCTATAATTATAGTGTCAAAATATTTCTGCTTAAACAGCAGCAGCTGACTACAGAAATGTGATTTACATCTGAATTGTATCAGGGGGACACTGCTAAAAATAATCAGCATGTGCCTTTTAATTGAATAAAAAAATTAACAAAGGATGTAAATGTATTTCTCAGCCTAAGTCTTTCTGCTTTTCATATAAATGCTTTTCTTATTTGCTTATTGCCTTTTCAGGGCTAGGATTTCCAGAAAAAGTGTAGGCACAGAATGGCCGTGTGTCATTTTGCCCACCCTTCCTCCCTGCTGCACACACAGCGATGGGAAATTGCATGAGCAAATTGTCAGTTCCTGTCATTGCGAGCCTACATTTTTTGAAAATCTCACCATTAATCTTTCAGCTCAGTTTTAAAATAACCAACTGCCATCATGAAACAGGTTTCTCATGCTGCTTGAGGCTGTCAGCAGGTTTTGACCAGTTCAAGCCACATTTTGCTCTTGGAAAGGGGTTAGAAACCTTTTTGTAGTTGCTGCTGCTGTAGAATTCATCTTTTGAGGTAATGCTTAGGGCAGCTTCAGATGGGAGAAACCCTGATTGTATGTTCCCAATCTGCTTGCACCACTGCTCCGCCAGAGATGGGAACGCAGCCCTGAGCAGTGCCCTGGTCTTTGTCTAGCCCTTATCCCTTGTAAAGTAGGATTATTCTCTGTTTGTCTTACAGTACCTTCTAGAGGCCCCGGGTGAAATGGCATGCCGTGCTGGGTGTTTCCTTCACTTCCCAGAGACGGATAGTCCCTTCCCCAGAGAAGCTGCAACCTACAGGCCAAGGCACACACAGGAAGGACCTTTATCCTTTTTGTGGAAAAAAAGGACTGATGTTGAGTCTACATCTACATCCTCTGTGGCTGGAAGGGCATGGGATCTTTCAGAACAAATACCTCTGCCATGTGCTGGCTCCTTGCTGGGGAATGCCAACAAACCCCTTCTGGACTGTTCTGTGCTCACAGAGCCCATAGTGAGAAAGGGAGAAGCATTAAGCGAGGGCTCGAGTAACCACGAGCTGCATCTGCAGTCAGGTCAGCAAATGCAAACCTGGGAGCACATCATAGCAGACTTACCCTCCAGCCAAAAAACTTCCAGAAGTATGTGACTTTCAAATTCAAGCAGGAAATCTATGATGATGCAACAGATATTTTCCCAAGATATTTTGTTTCATTCATGCAGGAGAATTTGGAAGAGAAACTGATGATAACTCATAAATACACGCAGGCCTGTGGTTGTCTTGTCTTCAACAGTTGCAATAGCCTGCTCCTCCTCTTCTGAGCCTGAGCCTTTGTGGGTTTAGGTTAAGCAAATCTGTCTTGCTTCTTGTGCTCAGAAAGGGTTTGAGACAGTCATCAAGGCTGCAGGTAGTCCTCATTCCTTTCTCTCAGCCTTCAGCTTTAGGCCGTCTCCTTTGCCCATTGCAGTGCTCACAACCAGCACTTTCTTTTCCAGCCAGGTCAGCCTCAGCAGAGCACTCCAGCAATCACACAGCCAGTGTCAGCAGCCCAGGGTTTAACAAGCAGCAGCACAATGCAGGCCCTGTGAACTACTGACATCTCCATGGCACCGACTGAGTTTCAAACACTGTCAAAATCAGCTTTGTGCTCTTTGGTTGCTATTTTCTAGCCTAAGAAGGTATGATTGTGGCCTTGTACAACTAATATGTGATCCCAAATACATCTGCAAGTTAGAAGGAAGTTTCTATTATGTTTCTATTAAATTGTATAAGCATTGCATACGTGCATTACACACTGCATATGGTCATTGAGGTATATGCTTCCACACACGTCTAGATATATAAATATTCTGCTTCCTTTATTTGATGAATTTGGAGTCCTCCAGAATTCAAGGCTTGATCCTGATTCTCATCGATGTGCTATCTTTAGTTCATTTTCTTTCTGAGGCACCAGATGCTCTGTGATGCCAGCAACATGATCTCAAAAGTTTTCACAGGGTAAGATCCTAAAATTCTGCTATGGCCTTTCCTGACACTAGGATCAATGTATGGATGAATCTGCTGTTTGTATAAATTTCGATGTCTCTGCAGGAACTGCATATATTCTTTTCATTTTATGCTAAGATTCCACTAAATTGTCCTTTGGATTTATTTCAAAGAAGGAAAAGGGGGGAAAAGGCAGTAAAGATTGCTCTTCTTATGCTTTAGTTGTTTTTTTAACTCAATTATATTTTGACAATTCTGTATGAAACTTTGGAGTATGTCTTTGTTTAAGCAGTATATCTTCCATAGGAATAGTCAGTTGAATGTATATGGCTAGTTTCAGGCATAACAAGCTTTGACAAGGGCATTTAGCGGTTGTAATTCAAATCTAATTCAGAACATCTTAGCGCTGGACCTGTCAAGCACTTGAAATGCACTGTAGCTGCAAAACCAAAGGATATGGTCCCAGTCGTGCTCTGTGTGGCATCAAGCTGATGTGTCAACAAGAGCAGTTACAATTACAGGTTCTTTCAAGCATACTAAACTAATTTACAGTACTCTGAAAATGTGGGAAGAGGCCTTGCTAGCATAAAGGTGTATGGGACTTCTAGACAGCAAAGCAAGGCAAGTGGCATGGCCATTTCATTCAGGAGTTTAAATATTATGTAGTTTTGGTACCACCTTTGGGGGGTTACATTTGTAACTAGATATTCTGTAGATAATAATAAGATTTGCCTTGCAGCCATCAAATACCCTTGTCAAATCCTATTAGAATCACATTGCACATTTATTTGAAACCTCAGTCTAAAATTCATGCCTCTGCTAAGTGAGGATGGGGCCCTATTTGCACTGGCATTGACTGGTCCTTTCTGTTTACCTTCCTTGTTTACCTGATAAACACCATTTCCACTGGCTGCAAAACACTTAGGCTTCTGCTTACAGGGATTAGAAAACTTAGTGCAAAGGGAGAGGTTTTCCCAGAAGCAGATCTGATCCAAGGATGTCCCACAAAAAACAAGACAGAATTACAGTAACCAACATGTAATTTTAACATCACGATATAAAAAGACTTGATTTTAAAGTGCACCAGTGATTTAAAGCAGCTGCACACATTTAGAGGGTATTGCTTTAATGTGCACACAAAGGCTAATGGAAGCTTTTACAAATGAAAAAAAAAAAATTCAGGTTTTATGATTTATCTACTTTTTATGCACAACATTATAGGCCTTCCCCCCAGGGACTCATAAATGTGATTTTTACTTCCCAAATTACAAAGCTAGTCAATTATTTGGGAATGAGTCATTCATTCAAAAGTGTCTGTAACGGGATGTGTTAACCATCAGGAAATTTTACACCAATTGGAATTATAAACACCAGGGTAAAAAAATCTCTTGGCCAACCAGCTATGTCTATTTGTGAAACCTTGAGCAAGGAGTGCACTGTAACTTACGCTGGAGAAGTTCTGAGAAGCTGACTTGGAGGGGAGAGAGGGGTGGTGAATTTTTTTCCCCTTTTCCTTTTGATTGTGTAAAATGTGTTTATTTTATTTTGAAATAATGTAGTTAGCAAGTCTGCAGCAACTTGCAGTCAAGGCTCCTAAAGCACCTTATAAACCTCAGTCGATTAAGCCTTGCAGCCATGTACAGGGTAAGGAACTATTAGCTGCATTTTATGGAATGGGAAGCTGAGGGCCAGAGGTGCTGCTGGTGGGAGACCCGCAGGCGTTTCCTTTGGTGACCAAAAACGCTCCTTCCCTACCGCAACTCCATCAAGGCCAACAGGAACCAAAGAAGCTGGTTTTGATTTGCAACTGCTTCCCTCTGTATCTGGCTGTTTGCCCCCAAAGACTTGCACTGACCCATCCAGAAGCCATCCCTGGGGTTAACAGCAAGCCCCAAGCATGGATGTGACTGATGACTCCTGCCTAAACTGATTATCATAGAATCATTGAATATGCCAAGTTGAAGGGGACCCATCAGAATCATCAAGTCTAACTCCTGGCCCTGCACAGGACACCCCAAAAATCACACCGTGTGCCTGAGAGCATTTTCCAAATGCTTCTTGAACTCAGTGTTGCCAAAGGCTGTATTGTTGAAACACCAAATTCTTCTTTTGGCCACTGTAAACTCCTGCTGCATCCTAGGCCATAATTACGAAACCACAATCTTCATTAGTCACTAGTTCTCCAAAGAGAGCAGCAGTCAGGAAGGAAAGAGGAGAAGCACCTATGAACAGACAGGTGTGTCTCTGCTGATATTTGCTCCTGCTGGATGCAGAGGAAATCTATGAATTCCCTCCTCATCAGTGCTGCATCCCTTTTCCGGGGAAGACATTCAATCTTTGTTCTTGAAAAAAGAAATTCATACATGTGCTTGCAAGTAGGTGAATTAAAAGTGAAGGGTGGAAAATTAAGGATAGTGTTTTTATAGTGCTAATATTTTTAAAGTATTATTAGAACCTAAATCATTATTTCTCTTTTTTTTTCTAAAGGAATTTGAATGTTGTAAATAAATTCAGTGATTGAAATGTTTGCCCTGGTTCAGCGCAGTTGCCCTGCTTTTGTGGCATCCTGGATTTTTCAAAACAACTTCCAGAAATATATTTTAGTACAAAGCACATTCATAATTCTTGCATGTAGTCAGATGATACATGATGACTTAAATCTCAGCTCTTCATACACACTCAAACCCACTGTTTCTACATGCAGAACATCCAAATGCTAATATAAGGACAGAAGTGGGGTCATGGAAATCTTGGTAAGGGGTCATCCCATAGCAGCATCCTGATGCAGTCATACTACTTTGGGCATAAGCCATGAAAATGGTTAATTCAGAGTTGAAGAAATGCCCCCCAGGGCCTTGGCTAAAGAGTGTCGAGGATGGGGAGAGCTTCAGGTACAGGAGCCACTGCCACAGACCTCATGTGCAGGCAGACGCAGAACAGCAAGGGGCATCCTAGGACCTAGTGCAGGAAGGTGTGGAGCAAGGGCTGAGCTGCCTGCCACCTTATGAGACAGGGAGAAGATAGATCTCAACTCTTACTCCCACTCCCACCACCTTCATAAAGTTCATTTTCCGAGGCTTTGCACAACGCTTTTTTTCCTTTCTTTGTACTTAAGTCTAGGCCATCGGAGTGCAGACCAAGGACTTTGCATCGGGTGTTTCCTCACAGCAGCATTTCTGCTGGCTGGCTTGCAGTACTGTGAATACATGGCTGGCACACTGAGGTCTGTTTTCTTTCCTCTGAAAACGTAAGAACAAAACAGCACCCTGTGAATCCTCAGAGAACTGTATATTCAAAATCTGTGTCCAGATTGGAATTCCGTGATGTAAGTGCACCAAAATGACAGAGGAACGTATGCCATTCTAAGACAGAAATAAAGCCAAGGAATGCTTCTAAATAATCAAGTTCCTTCCATATCCTGTTTATAAGTAATGCCATTATTCAAACAAAGCCTGGATTCTACAGGGACTTAAGAATGGCATTGCCATTGAGTGAGCAGATACATTGCCTTCAGAAAAGCTATACACAACATAAATAGATGTTCATAAATTTAGGTGTTCACAGCACTAATTTATAATAAAACCAGTTATGGGTTGCTGAATCAGACCCTGAATAGTTTGACAGTGCATGATGAAAGCTCCCCATCTGTAAATTACTTTCTGTGAAACTTTTTAAACGAATTCCAGACAAGTCAGAAGATTGAAAAAGAAGGTGGAACATTTCAGAGAAAAATTGATTTTCCTAGGTCTTAGTTAATATTTCAAGAACTTATCTGCTACATAAAGCTAATAGGTCAGCTGCTGAATTTTTAAGTATTTTCCTGACATGTATTTTTCCAGAGAAATCTAAAAAATGTTAAGTAGCTTGGGTTCAGGTATTATTTACAGTGCAAATCAAGAATTCTTTTTTTTTCCACCGAACTCCCATGCCAGGAATCTGACACAGGATCTGAACCACAATGATTGAAAATTAAGGAAAGTAAAGGCTATTCTCTTTGTCATCACACTTCCACTTATAGTGATATGCTCTTTTGTTATTAAGCAGGCCCAATCAAAACAAAAGGGATACTGTTTCTTTTATGAGTAATACACTAACCCACCAGCAGAAAAAAGTTCACGTTAAATGTATGGATTCGGACAGCATAAGATTTATTACTATGGCTACAAAAATTATTCCTTCTTAACAGCACTTAAATTGTCTAATTATTCACAGCTGTTTTCAATTTGTTTCAGGTTGTTAATTAGGGGGTAGGGTCCTCTGCCCAACGCCTGAACCAGCACTGTCAAAAAAGGCTAAGAATGGTTTCACGTTAAACCAGCCCAGCCCTGAGGCTGATTAGTGGAAACCACTGCAAGGTGATTTGTTATTCATACTTATCTATCTGCCTCCTGCTGGGCTAAGATAAAGAGATACACAATTTCCTTCTTGTTTGTATCATTATTTTAGTTCATCATGTTAATCAAGGCAAGTCTGGATGGAAACAAAAAAAAAAGTAGTTTTTGCTGTTCTTTTAGAGGAGCATTCATGAGCAAACAGGTACGTTTGGGGACCAGCACCTGATATCTTAATTAACCTCTGGATTTGAGGTTGGGAGATCTTTGTTTAAATTTAGCACAACTGCAGGAGGCTGTGTGCCTAAGGGGTTCTCAGGGAGCAAACAGATGTGCAACCTGCAGGTGGGAGTCACTCCTGGGGGTTTAGACTTCCATCAAAGACAACTTTCCTCAAGGACGTTACAGCAGGGTACAGCTGGTCCCTGCAGATTTTGGGTAAGGAGCTACAGTTCATTGCTGAGAAGAACATGCCAGTTCTATTTATATGTGTTGGACATTAAAAGTAGATGATTATGTCATGCTTAGAAAGATCAGAAAAAGTGCTCTTGTCAGGTTGCCTCGGATCTATCCTAGACATTTTCATTCCTTTGAATGCTTCAACCATTACAGTTTTGAGAAGTCAAAAGCCTGTGAGATTCCACGCTCTCCCTCTACCTGTGAGGCTGTGTGTTTTGCATCAGCAGCAAACGTGTAGGTAGGTGCAAGTTCCTGCCTTTGCATGCAGGAGTCTGAGCTTGGGTTGGATGGATGACTGGGCACATACAGTAAAGGGAGCTCGAGCCAGTTCCAAAGGAAGTCTTACTGGTTTAAATGGGAGTAATAAATCTTTCAGGTCACCAGCTGCACTTAGCTGGCCTCATTAAAATTCAGATCCTTAGTATCTGTGGGTGAGTGTATGAAAAGGGGTTATGGGGTGAATTGGTCGACAGATTTTAGGTTTGTTTGTGCTCCCTGTGGACTCCCCTACTGAAAAAGTCCTGAAGACTTTAATAGGAAAAAAAGAACCTATGCTATTTTTTTTAAAGTATCCTATAGGATTTAACAGGGAATTATATCCTGGCCATGGACATTTTTTTATGGTTCAGATAACTGTAGGAAAGACTGATTTGTGCATTAATGCATTTTTCTAGTGTGTCTCAATTATAGAAACATCTGCACTAAGTGAACTTGAAACCTCTTTGATTCCCTGTGCAAATTCTCACTATTCAAAAGTCCTCATGTTTTCCTATTTCTTGCCTTTAGCTTAATAGTTTCAGAGTGAGTTGCAATGGTATGCAACTGTGTAACTTACAAAGGAAAGTGGAATTTTTAAGATGTAATTGCTTGAAGCCTTCAAATCCTGCAGTCAAAAAACATAGCTAGCTCAGCACCGATTGATCTTCTGGATGTTATCAGCAGCATCTGTCATCTCTAGTAGAGACAAAGACCTTCAGCCTAAACAACAGTACTTGCTCCCTGCAGCCCTTTATTGGGCTAGTGAGGTTATTACATTCTAGCAGTCATGGCTAGAATGGCTGTTTAATGGAAGGATGGAGTTTTGTTTGTTTTCAGCCTGGTACAGAGTGATTTTTCTTTTTTTTTATTACTCTCTGCTGTTATTTACACCAGTGAAAAATTAGCGTGAGCTTTTAAGGTAGGCTGTTTCACAAGGTGTGGGACAGCAGAGAATTTTTTTTCAGCTAATTGGAAAATGAAATACTACTATCTTAAAACACCTTGTTAAGTTTGTTAAGTCCTTTTCCAGGTTCATACAACAAGTTTATAGCAAGCTGTTCTTATTCTGGGTGTGTTGGGTAGCACAGGAAACTTCTGCAGGTCCGTGCTGTGGTGAATGGTTTTGATTCGCCGTCCACTGTTTGGTACCCCCAAAGCACAGCTGATACCAGCTCCAGGCTACCAGCAGCGTGCTTGCTTGGTGTGAGGACATGAGGCCTGTTCTGACTGTCTGTGAATGGAACTCGGGGGCAGTGTCTGCTTTCCAGGCACCTTTCCACACCCAAAATGCTTTCACAGGCATTTTCTTTGTGGAGTTGTGGATCTTCTTCCTTCCAGCTGGAAGTGAGCTACAAACAAGGGGTCTTTGCTGTTGTCTCACTCGGTAAAAAGCAGTCCACTTCCTGGAAAGTTTTATGCCCAACTAAGAAAAAAAAAAAAAGCTGACAAATTATCACAGAAGCAAAGACACTGAAATAAATTACTGTTATTACCACAATCAAGAAAGTCACAGTGAGAAAGAAAAGACTGGGTCCTATGGCTCTCCTCTTAGGAAAATGTGAGAAAGACTTCTGTTTTGGTGGAGACTCCAGGGATAGACTAAGCAGGTTGCCCAGAATCATCAGGGAGTCTGTGGTATTCAGAATTGAATTCCATCTCATGTAAAACTTTCGTGTATTTCTTCAACTCTCTGAAATAGCTCTGCTTGAACATTTCCACCACCTACATTATACATGTTGGCAAGGCTTTCTTACAGAGGCACTCACATCTGCTGAGTCAATGCATGTTAGCCATCACAGTTTAGAGGATATCTGCTGATATAAACACTTCCTGTCTGTGTGTATAAGGGCTAATTCCCACTGCAATCAATTGAAAGTCCATTATTAACATCACTGACCTGGAATAAAGATTTGCTCAGATTTGCAAACTGAGGTTGTGCAGTGACCATTGCTGTTTATCCTCTGTCCAAGCTTAGCATTTCTCTTGATTGGAGAAATGGCACTGGCAGATTTGATATCTGAGAATGTCCAGTCTGGTTTGGCACTTTTGTGGTGGCAACCTGAAATCTGTCCAGTAAAATTAAAGCATTCTGGAGAGAGTTCAGAAAAATTTGGACCAATATCATTTTATGCATGTATGAAGTGTCCTGGTGTTTTGTTAAGTCTTAACTTAGTTTATATTTTAGTCATTCACTGGGACACCAATAAAAAAGGAATAACCTTAAAGAAAAAACAGCCGGTGATTCAAAATCAAATCCTGTTAATATTTCTCTCCCAATAAAATTGATATCACTGATATGAAGGTAAATTCTTCACATTATATATGATACACTATAATACATAATAGAATACACACACACACACACACACACATAAACCCCTAATGCTTTAAGAACTAGGATTTAGAAAATACATAGGGAAGCAAAATTACATTCAGTGCTGGGCACCCTACTACCAAAAATATTTAGAAAAACTGGAAGGACTTCAAAGAAGACATGTTAAAGTGACTGAGAATCTGGGGTAATTGGATTTTGAGGAAAGTTTTAAAGCACCTAAAACCTGTATCTAGAAATTAATGAGACAGTGACTCAGAACTCTGGCTTGCATCAGAAGTGGCACCATTTTTGGCTGGCATGTGACAGCAAATTGAAGACAGACGTCTTTAATGGTTTACATTGGGCTGTAAAATGACATAGTTTTGATACAGCTTCACAGGCAGCTGAGTCATCTCTTCAGTGGGACTGGAAACGTAGAAAAGTGGGGCTGGTAGTGTCAGTGGTGAGCCAAAGTGCCAGGATACTGCCTGAGAAGCCTTCTGCACCTTGAGAAGGCCCTCAGCAACTCCCAAGCAAAGCTCTGGCACTGGCGTTAGGAAGCTGCACCCAGCACCTCATCAGCAACAACTTTGCTTTTTGAGGGTACCAGTACCTGCAAGGCTGGAAGATAAAGGACTACTGTGCCTTGAACTGCTGACAAGTCCCACTTTACAGACACTTTTTCCTCACATGTGGCAGTGGTGTTATACCAGGGGCTGTAGCAGGAAAATCCATGTATCCTGCAAATGGCTAAGACATGGAAGGAGTGGAGTCACCTGCTCATGGACACAGAGATGATTTCCAACAGAGGTGGGCATCTAACCCAGATCCTGAAGCCCAGGTATTTAACAAAAGGACAAGAGCTCCTTTTACTTGCAGCAAAGCCAACTTAAAGGAAATACTAGTGATATATGCACATGAAATCAGAAAAATAGGAATTTTGTAAAGAAAATTTCTCAGTGGTAAGATATTACATTTTGTGGGGACTGGTTGTTCTTTTCCTCATTACTGAATTTTAATTTTTAAACAGACATTTTTTGCAAGAGTACATTTATAAACTTCTTCTCTGTCCCCTTGGAAGGTTTTTGTGGGACACAAAAGGCGTTACGTAAATTCCTGTTACGTGAGATTTTTGTATTTAGATGTGGCAAAATCATGTTACAGGAAATCACACTGCTCACTATGTTTATCTTTGTCCTCTCAGACAGGTTGACTGATTAAACACACCTTTTTCACTCCAGACAAAACTTACTTCCTTTCAGGTATTATCTAAAAAATTGTGGTATAGTTCCATAACGAAATATTACTCTTTAATCAGTCGCAAAATGAAGTCTGCTCTTGCAAGAACATTAAAAAAATTACTTAGCAGTCAAGATATCGGTATTGATGTTTTAGGTGTGAGAAGATCCATTTCTGGACTGGAACTTTATTAAAAAGGAGCTCTGACATACATATTCAGGCACATGAGACACACCACATCAGATGGTGATACCACTTCAGTGTGAAGGACTGACTGATAAACTTTTCAAAAACTAAGGACTCTGTGTGTAAATTCTTACTGAATCAGATCACTTCTGTCTCCTCCATATTTGGAACTTCCTTTTTTTATTTTGTTTAGAAAAAAGTGTACTTATCCCACTTAAAACCATTTCCTTTTTCCTCTTTGCAAAGTGAAAAAGCAGAGATGTGAATTAATAAGCATAAAAGAGTTATACTTCTGCTGCAACAGCTTATTGTTGAAAATCTTGAATCCTAATTAAGGGGAAGAAGAGAATTTGACCTTTGGAAAGTGATAGTCTTGTAATATTTTATGTGTATGATCATTTGGAGAACAGCAGCCATTTTTGTGTTTGAACTTATAAGTGGAAGGTAAAATATTATTAATGTAAGTAAAACATGCTTTAAGCAAAGAATAAAGCAATGAATCATGTTAAGTGAATTTTTGAAGAACGTGGTTAGGATGTGCTCCTGCTCCTGGGTGGTTGGTTTCTTGCAAACAGGCTGTTAGGTTGAAACCATATCTGTGGTTTGTTGTTTCATGAAAGAGCAAGATAAACTGGGGAGACTACAACAATAATGAGAAAACAGAAATCCATGAGACAGGTTCTGTGAGCACTTCCTCAGGGAGAGGAAAGGCAGGAGGGATGGATTGCTAATGACTGGAAGGAGAATGATGGCATTACCAGGCAATGTAAATACAGGCTAATGGCCTCATCC
>WAAG01079834.1:0-95965 GCA_013390105.1 Tichodroma muraria
GGAGCCTTCTCTTCTCCAGACTGTAAAAAAGATGAGCCGAGGGAAAGCATTAGGGGGAGAAAGGAAGGTGAGGAACCCAGCTGGTAGGAGACTTAGGGGAGAACAGGCTCTGAAGGATCGATCTTGCCAAATGCCAGGCCTTACAGCATGCCCATAGCTTTTCAAGTGTCAAAGACTCCCGAGTACAGAAGAAACTCAGATAGTGAGGATCTGTCTGTATTTGTCTTGTTCCTGAGCAGTGTGCTTACCACTCCTCTTAGCTGTCTTCTTTCCAAACAAGATATTGATTCCATCTGGGACTTGAAAAATCATCTAGCACTTCTCCTGTCTCTTCTGATTTTGGCAGACTTGAGGCTTTGCTGGTCAGGAGGGTATGAGGTTCCTGCTGAAGTGCAGGAATATGGAGATTCCAGCGCAGTTTCTGGTGACAAAATTGTCCCAGTTGGGATCCAGAGCAGCGTCTGGGGCAGCTGCACAGCCATTAGCACTGTCAAGCATTTCATTAATTCCAGTTGTTTGCTTTGCTGTTCTGCATATTGTTTTTCTGCCCCTTGCAAAACAGCTCATCGGGCTCTGATGTGTTTGAAGGTGATTTTTGATAGCTGTTGTGGCACTGCTAAGTTTTGGGGGGGTTTTAACTAGTGGCACAAGCCTGGAATTGGTGTAATTTGCCTGGTGTTCCCTACTCTGCTCACAGAAGCTGATAGTTTTGCTTCCCAGCAAATATGTTTCCTTCTAAAGTCATTGTGTTTACAAGGGGAATAACAGGGAATGGTGGTGCATCTGGGGGATTTTTGGGGTGGTTTTTTTGGTTGTTCCTCCCACATTGCATTCCTGATGTGTCTGCCTGAGGGCTACTGTCACTTCTATGGCTTTTGGGCTTTGTGTGGAAGTTGATAAGCTTGTCAAAGGGAGATGGGAGCAGGGAATGAGGCAGATCTATTTTTCAACAGACTCTGTAGTGCTAAATGTCTGTTCTGTGTTTGAGAGGAGCTCTGCATTGACCCAAGCTGCTGTGAAATGGGTGGTTTCTGAAGCTTTTTAGAGAAATGGAGGCTTGAAGATGAGATACTGAGCCCCAAAATAGCAAGATTTTTTGGTTATTTCTTTGGGAAAGAAGGGCTCTGATCCCTCATGACAGCAAAGTTATTAAGATGTGGCTGCTTAGATAAATTGGGCTTTTTTCGTCTTGGATTAATCATTTTGTCTTCATTCAGCATCAGCACCATGAACGTAGGAATCTGTCCAGGTTCCTCCAAATCTCTCTGAAAGGGAAGCTGGACTTTGAGTATGAGAATGAGAATGCAGTTGTTTGTTGCCAGAAGTCATCCAGAAGCTCAATACTCTGGAAAATCATACTGCTGGAATCTGGCACTTATTAACTCAAGTTACCCAGTACCTAGGATCCAGCCGAAGGGCTCTGGCTGGCTGCCAAGCTGAAATTACCAACCTGGGTGTCAGGCCTTGTTGGTTCCTTCTTGATAGCTTGAAATAGGAGCTCCCAACAAGCATCTGTGTGCCAGCCTCTCTTCTAGTCATATTTCTTCTTAGAGCTTTGTAAAGTGTTCGAGGTAATTATAGTACTTACTAATATTTATTCCGTTCTGAGCAATTATCTGAATGCGTTTATCTCCGGTGTGCTTTCAAAGTGCTCTGCCCCCTCTCACCGTATCATCTCATCTCATCTCTCTGACTCAGTGCTTTCTGCTCCTTCCCCTCTCATACTTGGCCCTCAGCTTCTTCCACCCTCTTGGATACGCTGTCAGGCTTTGCTTTCCTCTCCTGGAGGTTCCCGTATCCCGTTTTCCTGCTCCTCTGTCTAATCCCATTACAGAGGAGGGATGTTTGCTCCGTCTTGTGGGGGATGAGTGCTTAACCTCCCTGCCAGGTGCTAAGGCGCTTTCCAGCGAAGGACATGGATACCAAGAGAAACTTGGCTGGCATCGTGCCATCTCCCAGCTTTCTACTGGCTGCTTGTGGCCTGCAGACAATATCTTGAGAGCTCCTGCTGAAGGGTTTGACCTTTATGCCTGCAGTGTTATCTGGCGCCTACAGCAGGAGTCACAGCGTGCAAATTCCAGTGCTTTCTTCTGACTTGTGGTGTAATTGTAGGCAAGTCGCTCTGTCTCCGTTCTTGGCTGCTTGAGGTAGAGAGAGTGGCTTAAAAGGTGTCACGGGGTCTTTTGGGCAGGAAATACGCAGCGTTAGGGCTGAGGTCTCGCTTGCTGTCTGTAAGCAGACAGGCTGCTTTTCTTATGCATGGAAGAAAACGTGGCACGGAAGAGATTGTTACGGCCTGATCGATTTCACTCTTGGTGTTAGAAAAAGAAGAAAATTGATTTTTACTTTGAGCTCTGTGGTGTTACTTACCTGCACAAGCTCTCTTGCTTATGCTACGTGAATGAGAGCCCTCTCCTTGCCGCCCCATTAGGCTCGCGGGGCTGGGCCCATGTGACTGTAACGTGGAGCTGCTGTGATTCATCCCAGCCATCGCTGTTACAGCAGCACAGTTAATCTATGGGTCGCTGGCACCTTAGGAGCTGTTACGTCTAATCAGTCCCATGCCATGAGCTAGTTGGCAGTTAAATCTAATCTAGAGTGTGTAGCTGCCAAGTGCTTGAAGTTTGCCAAGCACTTACTCCTTTCTGCTGTAAATGAGTTGGACTTGAACAAGATCGGCTTCAGGTGCCTTTCCTGCGTGTAGGACTCAGAGTCCAGCCTCAGATACCTGTACTGCAGAGGGGCAAAAGTTGTCCAGAGTCCAAAGGGCTACAAGGAGTGTGTAAATCTACCTGCTCATCTTCATATTTAGATATCAAAACAAGCTTTTCTCATCTCACATTGCTTTTCATGCTACCTCTTCCCCTTGCTTACATGTGTGGAGAGGTGTGCTCAGAGGTGGTCTCTGAGATACTGCCATCACCGTTAGAGCATTGAGAGACCTTGTCTTGGTTCTTTTATAAGTCTTGCCTGAGATGTCTAGTTTTTGTTTTTATTTCCTGTTTTCTGCTGCTCTTACACCTCATCCACTCCTCTTGAGTTGTCCAGTTGTGCCTGCAGGGTCCCTGTGAAGATGCTACCCTGCAGCTGCCAAGTGATGGAAGGGCAGCACTTAGTGGTTATTCTGATTTGTGCCTGGCTCTGGCGTTAGGGCTAAATTTTTTTCTTTCAGTCTTTGCAGGGAAGAATGTGGGTGCAAATGTATAGTGGCCAGGAGGCTTGTTTCCTCCTGGAGCAGTGGGGAAAGCTGTCTGAGGCTGCCCTGAGCAGCATGGGGTAGTGTAGGGGAGGCAAGGTGCTGATCTCGAAGAGGTTTGTCACCTCTTCTCACAAGCTTGCCCCTGTTAAGCTGTTGTCAGCCTTCTTCTGGCTCTGATCTGGATCCCCTTGGTTTTTTAGGCTGACTTGTTTTGGGGGAGGGTGTAGGGAGGAGGGAGGTGAATCTGAGGAAGGATTTGCTGTGTGTCAAATGCCTAATAGCTGCTCTAGCAGATCCACTGGGATACATTACTAAAAGCATCCTAATGATCTCAGTGTAATGGATTTGAGCCTTGGAAGCCCGCTTGCTGGGAAGGGGATCCCAGAGCTTTGTGCTTGGCTCCTGGAGGTTGAGGGCTGGGTTCCTGGCAGCAGACAGGGCAGGCAGCAGGAGCTGCCTCAGAATCACAGAATCAGTTGGGCTGGAAAAGCCCTCTGAGGTCATTGAGCCCAACCAGTGACTGAACACCACCACGTCAACCAGAGCATGGCACTGAGCGCTGTGTCCAGTGGCACTTAGACACCTTCAGGGATGGTGACTCCATCACCTCCCTGGGCAGACCATTCCAGTGTTTCATCACCCTCTTTAGGGTACCCATCCCTCCATGAGGAGGTGTCAGAGGGGAGCCATATGCAGGGCTTTGGTGTGGCAGAAAAATGACTCGGTGGGAGGCTTGGCCAAGCACCAACTCCTGCTGTTACCTCAGAAATGTAGATTACCAGAGGCTACAGTTGTGTGGGTGCCAGCTAAGTCCCTGAAGAGATGTAATCTGAGGAAAGGGTAATTTTCCTTACAGAGATACCTGGGTGTTGGTGGAAGAGGGAGATGTGCAGAGGAGCATGTCCATAACTGATACCAGCAGCCTCTAAACCTGCCTGCTGGCAGCACACATGTGGTAGAGATGTGCTGGGGAATGTGGCTCCCACCCCAGCTGCAGGAGCAGCACACAGCTCTGCTGCTCCCATCCTCTAACCACTGCTATTCCTGAAGTGGCATCAAGCAGTCTTCTTCTCCTGGCACTGGTGGTGGGCTGTTTCTTACCTGTAAAAATGATAGGAGCAAGGGTCACTGAGAAAGGAGGGTTCATCAGTCCTGGAAGGTACCAGTGGAATTTTGAAGACATCTGAGATGAGTGGGGATGATGAAGAGGGTGTAGAAATGAGGGTGGGAGACAGCAGGAGTCCAATTTTCCAGTGGATGGACAGATGTAAAAGAAATGCATGTACGTGATCTTAAAAGTGCTGCAGTAGAGGTTCTCCATAGTTACTGGGGTGATCAGCATCATTTTCTAAATCATCCTCCGTATGTGGATGCGAATCTTGAGTGTGGGTAGGGTGAAATGAGGCTTCTGGGGAAGTATGCTAGTGGGAGGCTAAAAATAAATTATCAGAAGAAAGAATTGAGAAATTAACAAAGCTAAACGGATGTATGCAGCTCTAAGAAAAGGGTGTCGTATTTGAAAGCATATTTTTGAAAATCATTTGCTTAGTCATCTTACAGATAACTTAGCTATTTTTGCCTTCTTTGCTCTGATGACACTTCACTGTCTATATAATAGGTTTAGCATCTGCATTCTTTTCTAGTGTAAAGGGAAAATATATCTGCTAATTTTGAGTTGGCTTTGTAGCATTGCTTTACCTCTTGGCTGTGAAATAAATAAGATACTGGTCTTAAAACTATTTTAAAGAGAATAGTTGGCATGATTTTCCTTCTAACTCATCTTTTTAACTCATCTGCCATGTCTGCAATCAAATTTGAATAGAGAATATATACCCTTGCTATTTCATGTGTAATAATAACTGTGCCCTCAACTGCTCCAGACATTAGAGTGGTGATGTTTGGGTTCAGCACAGTAATCTACTGGGGAATGAATGCAAGATCAAGGGCATTTGCAGGTTTTTATTTCTTTGTGTTTGCAGGGGCTCTGGCACTGCTAGCGGGTTGCTCACAAATGGTGTCTTAGATTACCTCTCTTGCAGGCAGCAAGATTTGCATCTTGCCATTCCTATTTGATCTGCAAGTGGTGATGAGAGCTGTATACTTGAATTCAGATTTTTCTGAGTAGCAGTCTGCAGTCATTAGGGCAGCACTTAGACCCCAGAGGCTTTTCCCATGTTTTCATCCTGTTTCAGTAACCGTGTCTCTTGTTATCTTGTTCCTGAATATTTTCTCTAGTAAGAGGATGCTGTTTGTTGCAGCTGTTAAACCTCAAATGTCTTGAATCTCCCTTAGGGAAGAGAGGGGAGAGTTCCTGAGGTTTCTGTGTGAGTAGACAATAGAAACACCTACATGTCTTTCCCAAGTATACAGCCAGGAGGTATTATTGGTGCTGTCCTAACCAGCTGATGGAATCTGGCTGATTCGGCCTGTGATTCCTCCCTACTGCTGGCTCTGTATGTTGAAGGGGTTTAGTAAGGAAACAGGGATAATGGGAAAATTTTTTCTTTTTTTTTTCTTGTTTTTTTGGCATGCAGTGGTACTGGATGGTTCTGGTTGCTTTTGTCAGAACAGTGTAGCTAGGAGGTGTCAAAGGAAATTATGGATGTTTGTTCGGTTTCCTGGCTGGATGTACCATGTGGGTTTTGGAGAAATGTGCATTGAATAAACATTGGGTAAATCTCCTAGGACTAGCCCCGCCTGGGAGCAGTGTTAGGAGCTGTGCTTATCTTCATGGCAGGATTTAAAAAGAAACGTTTATATGAGAAGAGTTTTGCTGCCCTGTGTTTGGTTCCCATCGCTTCAGTGATTTGTAATGTTCCTCCGTCTGTTCCCTTTAAAGCCAGCTGGCCAACCTTAGGAGAGGATTATCTGAGTAAAATTCTCCAAAGCCTATATTGCCATCAGAATTCTTTCTTTCCCCCTATTTTCACAGTGCCAGAGATGAACCTGCGCCCAGGCGTGACCACTGCCCCATTTAAAATGTTGGGGCCAACCCTTGGGATTGCTGGAGCCCCGTGGGAGACAGGTTGGGCCCCATTCATGCCCCTTCACTGGGTGGCCGTGGGTGAGAGGGCATGGCCGGGGCAGAGCCAGTGGGGACGGATGCTGCCGGGAAGGGCGGGAGCTCTGTCCCAGGTGTGACAGCTTGGTGCCTTTAGCAGGAGTGGCCTGGCCTGAAACAGGAATCCAAGGCGCTGTGTGCCGTGGTCTCCTTGTCCCTGCTGCCCGCACAGGTCATGCTCACTCCTCGCCGGGGGACCCAGGGGATGCCGTGGTGGCAGGAAGCCCTGACCAAGTGCCAGGTGCCCCAGGGCCTGGCAGGGAGCAGATGGCTGTGTGGGCACGGGGACACCCTTCCAGCCAGGGACAGCCTGGCTTGGGCACGGGGCTGGCTTCTGTGTGCTTTGGGACATTGACCAAGAACAGCCCAGTACCTGTGGAGCCCAAGCCTTGCCTCATGAGCTTGCGCAGGACATGTAATTTTGTGTTCATCTTGGGAGGTGACATTTCGCAGCTGCTGCAGGCAGGTATTCAAAAAGCTGTACTAGTGGGTGCAACCCGTGCCAACCCTCACCACCAGTCTGCTGCTGCTGTGAGGTGAGGAGGGAGATGGCCTCAGCAGCTCCTTTGGTTCCCAGCTTCCCGGCCCTGCAGCCCTCCCTTCTCCCTGTCTTTGTGCTGGTCTCCTCCAGCTGTGTTAGTTCCTGGCAGATCCTGGAGTGTGTGGTGTTTTGGTGCAGCTGCTGAATCTGTTCAGCTTGCATCAGTTGGTCGCTGTTAAGGCTTATAATCAGTGTAAAAATCTCTGGGGTGCAGCTATTTACAGAAAAAAATCAACCCACTGCACCCTTCCAGACTTGCATCAAACAAGAGTTTTATTCTCATTAATTGAATTCCTCTAGAGTCTGATAACTTGGGCATGTTGAAATCAGATAAATAAAACCCTCCCTCCCTGGTAGCTGCGTAAGCCTTTCCTTAACTCTCTGATCAGAGGGGACTAGGCTTTGCTAAGTAAGTAGCTGAAGATGGAAACTGCTGCATGCGTCTGCTCGTTGGGGAGTGTAGACAGGAGGATGCTCAGAGTGGTGTAACAGAAGAGGAAAGATTTACCTTATCCCTCACCCTTCCTTTTCTCAGTTGATTAGGAAAGGTTTTTTTGTTTAGTGACAAATGCTGTTAAGTCACACTCAAACACATCATCTGTGTCTAGAAGCTGGGACTCTGCTTTCTTTCAGACCTTCAGATAAACCTGCAGCCCTGCGGAGTGGTAAGTCTGCTCTTGCTGAAGTCAGGGTGTATCTCCTCTGGAGCATCTCTCGGGCCGTGCTGCCCCGTCTCATCTCGCGGATGCCGAGACGCGTTGCTCTGGAAAGCAGAAGGGCATTTGGACTGGTGCCCGAGGTGTGGTATTGCTGAGCTGATTCTGTAATCCTGGAAAAATCCAACTTGCAGCTTTTCCCAGATTCCATACATCAAATGAGACTTGCAGTTTTTAAGGTCGTGTCCCTTTCTGCGTGGCGTCTCTCGTGTGTAGTTCCTGTCTTGGTGCTGAAAGCTTGTGCCCCTCTTGTTCAGCAGAAGCTCTTGGTTAGTCCAGAATCATTCCTCCCTGTGCCTGCGTCACCCATGCCATAAGGAGGCACCTGGCTTGCCAGGTTTTCAGTCAGCACTGCTCCTCCCCTTCAGGGTCTTTCTGTTTTTCCCCTCCCCTGCCACTCCTGCTGCTTCTTTTTTTTGTGCACCCCGGATGTGGATTTCCCCCCACTCCTCTTTTATGAGTATTTCTACCCCATAGCTGTTTACTCCACCAACTCAGTGGAGTCTCCCCCATCCCCAGGACACTTTTTCTGCCCTCTCTCCCATCTCCAGCCTCACCATCTGCTCCTGCTGTCGTGCTGACCATGCTGACTTCCCCATCTCAGAGCTTGGCCTCTTCCCTCTCTGCCTTGTCCCTCATAAACTCTTAAATTTTGCTTTACTGAATGCTGATGGTGGTATTCCCCCCCAATCTTGGATAGCCCCTTTTCCACCTTTAGATTTGCTTCTCAAACTATAGCACCTTTATGAAGAGAACTGGCATACAAATGACGGTCTGTCTTTACCTGTTGGTTTTCTCTGTCCTGCTTTCCTTCTCCATGTTTTTCACAAAGATAGAATTTCTAACCTTTTTGCTTCGTCTTAAGGGTCCCAACTCATTTTCCCTTGTCTCTGTCATTTGTTTTCCTACTCATAGCCTCTCTCCTTCAATGCAAAGCTGCTTTATCCCCTCTTCCTCCAGCAGCTGCTGTGTCCTCTGCAGGCCCCATGGGATGCTCTGTCTGGAGCTTTTGCCTCCCAGCTCTCTGCCAGTTTAGTCTGTCTCTGTGATTTACTTCGCAAGGGCTTTCTTAATAGCCCCCAGTGCTCTACATCTCAGTTGTGATCAAATATTACCTTTCTTGACTTTATAATTGACCTTGCACTAACCAGTTTTGGTCTCTTCCTGGAGAGATTTCCTCTAAGTTCTGTTGTCTTTGTCTTTTCCTGCCTCTGACAGAGCTTTTCTTATGATCTCATGGGTTTACCCTGTATACCAGCTTCAGGGTTTGTTTCTGTGTGGCTACAAGGGGTCTGTTCTATGACCCTGTCCAGATCTTCCTACAGTCCCTGCCTCTTTGTAATTTTGTCCACTTGTAAAAACTGGAGTGACCTGTCTCTGCTGGTGTTACAGGCTCATATTTCTGTTCAATTCAAAATTTTAACCTCTGTCTCTGGTGCTTACTTACATGCATGTGCACGCGCCTGGGTCTTTCTGCTTAAGGAGTGTAAGCTGCAGCATTTCCTATCCATCTCTGCCTCTGAAATTCGTTCAGGTTTTTTGTTGTCTGCTGGTTCCCCTGAACTCTCAAATTAGTTCCTCCTCCTCTGCTGTGCCAAATGCAGGATGCGTGTCTTCCCTTTTAAAGCCCTTCTTAGCCTTGTTCTACCTTTTCCTTTTAGTGCTTCTTCCCTCTGTGGTTTTTGATTCCCAGCCTCTGCCTCTCATTGTGTTTCCTCAGGCTGGGTTCTCAGAGAAAGAGGCTTATCTGATCATGCTGCCTCTGCCACCCCTTTCCAGATAACCTGGGAGCCCTTTGGCCAATTTTACACAAATTTGGCAGGAGTAGAGAGCTTGGAAATAAACGAGTCTCTGCAAGCCTTGTGAAGAGTAGGTAGCTGAATCAGGGCAGTGACAGGGGACTGAAGGAGACCCTTTTCTTCAAGGGCCTCAGCAGTGCCTCCAAATGACTGTGCCAGCTGTAGGAAAAGCTCCAGCTGGAGCTTGCAGTCAAGTCATTAGTCTCAGAGACAGCCTCCTTCCTGAAGGCATGGGAAGCTAGGCTTCATTAGGTCTCCTGCTCTTAGGGTTGTTTGCTGAAAGTGGTGGCTTGGAACCCTTTTATTTTACTCTGTGTGATGGGGAGTAACCTGCAGCGAGCACCTGCAGCACTGCTTCACTTGCTGCCTCTGCATAAGGCCTGTTGGAGACCTGCCATCAGGGTCTCCCAGCAGAGAGAGACCTTGGCACTTCCTCACGCTCTGCCCTGCTCTCCTTCCCTGCCCTCTCTTGACCCATCTGCTGCCTGTCTAAAGGTGCTGTCTCACAGTGTGACTGAGCTCATGCAATATCCCAGCTGCTCATTAAAAGGGCTGTTGGTCCCTGTCCCCCCCCAAAAAAAAATGGTGTTCTTACTTTCTTAGTAAAAATTCTTTCCTTGGGTCATTCTTTTTTCAGCTCATGTAGAGGTCAAGCATGGGGAGAGGAGTGTGTGTATTTTGCTAGGAATAAAGTGAGTGGGAGAAAAAGACTGCTTTTTTGCAGTAGCAGCTGGTACCTAGATCAGCTTAATTGCATTGTGAAACCACGTTTTTAAACTGAATCTTCTGGGACTGAGGGTGTTTTCACCACCTTTTCTCTCTAGCTGAGCTGGTGCGGTGAGGTTGCTCTGCATAGGTGCTTGGTGCTGAGCTGAGGTAACTGAGTCTATAGCAGTGGTGAAAATGCAGTCATTTTGGAGAGTCCTTCACAGAACAGTCGATGTTGGAAGGGACCTTCAGAGATCATCTGGTGTGAGCCCTTTGCAGGTTTATCAGGATCATGTCCAGATGACTTTGAATACCTCGAGGGTGAAGACTCCACAATCTCTTGAAGCAGCCTGTGCCAATGTGCAATTATCCCTCACTGTTGTGTGTTGGTTTTGTTTGTTTATTATAGTATAAAAAGTGCTTTCCAGCTGGTCAGTTCCCTCTGGTGCATGGGCTTGTTCCTCCTCAGGGAGGAGAATTGCGTGATTGTGCTTCTTATTCACTGACAGTAGTACCGTGCTTAGAAGGAATGATTGTACCTTTCTCCCTCCCAGCCTGGGAAAGAAATAGTAACATAAATGTTTCTGCATCCTTTTTTTTGTTTGTTTTATTTTGTTCTGTTTTCCTTTCCAAATGCCAGAAAGCTCCTGTCCTCCCATTTGAAATGAGAGCCTTGGTAGTTTGGTGACAACTGCTGATAGTCTGTGTAGCACGTCGAACTAATAAATTATAGTGTATGCAGACAAGGAGTTCTAACATCTTAATTAGCAATAAAAGGGAGCAGGTAGCTGAAGAATCTCCGTGGATCTTTGTCTGTCTTTCAGGAATGCTGCCTGACTCAATCACAGAAGTTTTGAGAGGCAGCATCTTGCTCCTGCTTTGTGACTAGGGAAGAATCCAGATGAATTTGTGGGGAGGAAATGGAAACTAACTGCTGCTATATGGCTATATTTCATATTCCTGTGATCCTTTATGGTGAGGGTGGGAAAACTATCTTGGAGAAATGCATGCTTTTAGGCAGTACACTTGACTTCGGGGATAAGTCAATTTGCTGTTTTCCTGAAAGCTCTTTCTGCTGAAGTACAAGATGGCAGCTTTGCCTTGCAAATTGAATGTTCTCTTGTGCAAATGGTCATGGCTGAGGGGCACAAATGTTTCTTTAGCATGCCAGAAGGAAGAAGGAGAGATTGCCCCGGGTGCATTCTTTTTTAGCTATTACATTTTAGAACTTTATTTTAGTGTTATTTCTACACTGTGTGTAGGGCTGTGTGATCCAAAGGAGGTGGGGAGTGGGTGCAGACCCCTGCCTAATAGTACAGCTGGAGTGCTGGAGGAATGATGTGCTCTGGGAGGTAGGAAGGAATGTGCAGCAGGGTGGTTTGTCATCAGCCCTTCCAGCCTGTCAATATTTAACAGATTGTTGTTAAGTTTCTCTCTCTAGAAGGTAATCAGTTCGGGGTTAAGCAATTAATAAATGGTGCCTGAGGCTTCCAGTTTAGAGGTTGAAAAGGAGATGCTCTAGCCCTGCCCGGAAGAACAAAGATGCAAGTAAAGAAAAATAAGGATGCTGAACTCCTAGGTGTCATCCTTACCAAAGTAAGGGAAAACCTGGAGTCACTTGGAGCAAGGGGAAGGGCAGGAAACCAAATAAGCAACTTCAAGGAGTATGGAAAGATGGGCCAAAACACTGGTGTTTCTCTTTGGAGATGGAGGAAGGCACTTGTATGTCTGTCCTTCTTTCCTATGTTTTAAGTCAAGAGAACAAGAAGCTTTGTTTTTGTTTAGGAAAAATAAATTTGAGGGAAGGTAAGAAGCCAGGCTCCCCGTGCATCAGAAGTATTTTAAGAGATCTCATGAAAGAGAGGGAATTCCTTTAATGAAAGCCTGGGTACTAAATGCTATTTCCTTTTGGCAAGGATAATGTGAAGGTGAGATTTGGGACTCCACACTCTTTTCTCCTGGGAGAGTATTTAAGCATCTGGGATGTTATGAGGTGAATTACAGCAATAATAGGGACATTCTGTTTTTTAATATTGGAAGGGATCGCAGAGCATGCAGGAAAGCAAAAAAAGAAGTGACATTAAAATGTTATTGACTGTGAAACAAAATGAAGTTTCTTATTGTCTGAGAGTGAGTGATAACACAGGGAATAATGTTTGACAATTCTTCGAGTGACCCTGGACGTTGAACATGTAGGACTTGAAGACTAAAGAAGGATAATAAAAAGAAATACAGGGGCTGGAGGGCGTAATGAACTATGTCAGAAATTTCCTGCCTAGCTTTGATGCCCCAAACAATTTCATTTTACCTTCTCCTCTTGATAGGCTGGGAGCACATACCAGCCCAGAGTTCAGCAGTCCAAAATGCTTCGTAGCGTTGATACTTCATAGCCTTGGTACTAAAATGGCAGTGCTGAATCTTTTAGAGGTCTGGGAGCAGTACTAGAGACACCAGGGTAAATGGTGTGTCCTCACATGTATTTTAGGAGCTACAAGAACAGAAGAAAAAGCAACCATAGGAATCTTAGGAGACTTCACTTTTTGTGCAGGTCTGTGCTGAATCTTACAGGGAGTACATGTGGTGACAGCTTCAAAACTCAGGCTGGGGATGTACTAATGAAGCCATCACTGGTTTTTCACTGGAAAATATAAAAGTAGGCATGGACTTGGGCATTCCAGCTGTAAATGCTGCTTTGTATTCTAGTGCTTAAGCAGACCTGTGGCACTGATACCAAACCAGCAGCAGTGGTACAAGGCACTAGGGCGTGTATTCAGTGGGCTGTGAGGAAGGAGAAACTCCTAAGGATAAGGCACGAGGAGCAGTGCAAGTTAGAAGCACTGCGTGGGCAATCCAACACTTCCTGCCTGCATACTCCCAATATAAGCATAATCTGCCAGGGAGCTTCTGCTCGCGTGTTCTTCCCATAGTGATAAGGGTAAGGACGGTGCTGTGTGTGAAGAACATGCTGCTCTAGAAGATGGAAAAGGGCTGCAAAGGTCGTGTGCTCACCTTGGAGGAAGAGAAATAGTTGATTAAACGATTCACAGGACGAGCTCTATCTTAGGTACAGAAAAGAGCCGACGTTCTGTGGGCTTAGTTAAAACTTTGGTGAATATAAGGATTTCAGGTTATAAGGGATTCTTTTTTTCTCAGCATCTTTGCAGGAAAATAATAAAACTGCAATAAGCATTAGGTGTGTTGCGTAAAGATATTTGGTTCCCCAGCAGTCATTTACCATTATGAATCTGATCCAGCAGGGCAGCCAGCTCATTCCGCCCCTTGTGCACCAGCAGTGTTGTTACCTTTTACATCCAGGTTCATCTTGTGCCACCAAGTGCTTCACAGCCCTTGTGAAGTAAGGAGGCTGAGCACCATGAGCTCCAGAGCTCAGGGATCTGTGTGCAGAAGGGCTGCCCAGCCATCCTCCTTCCTTTGGTTACTATGGGTATTGCTCTGTCTTCACAGGCCTGGCTGCCTGGCTTCTGGATGCTGACTACTTTGGCTTTTCTAAGTAAAGCTGTACTAGATTAAAGAGTAGTTTCAGGCTTCTGTGCAGCAAAGTAAATATACTTTCTGGTGGGATGATTGAGAATGATAGAACTGGAAGAGCAGGGAGATTTTGTGTCATTCATCCCCTGGGGCAGGTTCATCTCTGCTTTACGGTATCCTTGAAGAAAGTGTCTGTTAGAGGAAGCTGTAGTGTGAGATGCCTCAGTCTCACAGAGCAGTCTCTCTGGTGCCTCACTTTCCTAGCTTCTGGGAAATGGAGCATTTAGGTAGCTCCCATGACCAGTCTGAATCTCTGCTTTTCAAGTCCAAGCCTATTATTTCTTGTCTTCGTAGAGTCCAGTGTAGGTAATGAATTATTATTTCATCCTTTCAGCATTTTTGGAAGTTTAAAGGTTATAGTAATACAACAACCTTGATCTGTGGCTCAAGAATATGCTGTTCTAAGGTGGTGTTAAAACTAGCATATTTTAACATGCCTAATTGTACAGCAGGAAAAGAGCAGTTAGAGGAATGTGACATCCATATAGGATGTAGTTTGCTTAAAAAAGGTGGGGGGAAGAAATCACAAGGGCAGATCACATTTCTCACTGTGCATCTGCAGAATACCAATGCCATACTGGGGAAAATACGGAAGTCTTCTGTCAATATAAGGGCCAGATCTGAGAAGAACCAAAGGATGTAAAATGGCTCTGATCTTGGCGAGGGGGTTGGATGTCTGACTGGATGCATAATTATAGCAGAGGTACGAGACCTCTTCTACAGTCAGAACTTGGGAAGCTAGTCACAGGCCACAACAGTCTATGGTGATTAAAAGAAACGTCATCTCTTTCATATTTATTGAAAACATTTTTCTTAAAAGACAGTAAACATCTGCTGTGGAGGTGAGTGGCTGTGAGACGGAGCAGCGAGCGGAGACGAGGGAAGGCAGCGGTGTTGGAAGAACAAAGAGCTTTATTGGCGGCTCCTGTCTAGTTTGTCCATGCTTTGATATTTCCCCGCTGATTCTGATGTTTCCATACCAATTATTGTATAAATTGCTCCTGGCTGACCTCACCACTTAGCCATCCTTAGTTGGCTCAGCAGTGGGAAGAATTTGAATGAGGAATGAGTAGCTTTCTGAGTTGGTTTAGGAAAGAAAGACGGTCCATGTGCTGGGAGTGGTGGGATGGTGGCAGGAGTGGAGGAGGAGGAGGATAGAGGCTCAGGCGTCCTTTTGGTTGCACCATTTAAACATTAAAGCAGAAGGGTGGAGGGTAGGGACAGAGTTGTTCTGCAGGTGGTTCCAGCCAGCCTTTCAGTACACTGAGCTCTCTTGGCGTGAGAAAAAATACACCAAGAAAGCACTTCATTTTCCCAGAATGAGGCTTTACCATATTGGGGGAATGGTGGGGGCCTACCACATGTTTTCTTCTGATAGCATTGTTTTTTTTTTTCCATCTGGCAGCAGGTTGCAGTGTATGGAGATTGTTCCTGCTGTGACTCATTTATGCAAAAATTAAGCTCACACCTAATTTTTGGTTGTGTGCCTTAACAGGAGACTTCACAGAACAGCAGGTGTGTGTTGCTAAAAGATCATCTCTGCTTTGGTGTTGCCTGGTGGGACAGTCTCCCTCAGAGATTTTATTTGTCTTCAGCCCATGGCAAAAAAAATGGTGGTTGCTTTGGGAAGTGCTCTCAGTGGCTGGACAGTGGTGAGCTTTGAAGAGTCTTCTTGAAATGAATTTCTGTTTTGTGGGTGTCAGCCCTGCTATGGAGTCAGAGAAACAGCAGGGACAAAATAATGGGCTGGGTTTGGCAAGAGGTGTCTCCATCCTCAGTGGGTAGGAGGAAGGGCCATCCCCTGGAAAACCTTGTGCATAAGTGAGGCTGAAAGATTAATCTAAGAGGAAATATTAGCTTGGAGGATGCTGAGTAATTCACTGGAAGCACAGGCCTGTGCATGGCTCAGTGCTCCTGCTTTGGGGCAGGGGGAGTCAGAACACTGAGGAGGGGCAATGCCACAGCCTGCAGCTCCTGGGCAGCAGGACATGGGGGCAGCAGGAGCAAGTCTGCTGGCGTTTGCCTCACCTTAGATGGCACCATCCCGTGCATTGGAGCGTGGTGACCAGCTGGGTGGTCAGCCTGGGCTGCTGCAGGTCCCCTGCCCCTCAGACCTGCAGGAGAGCAGCAGTGGCCACAGCCTGTGGTGCACTCGCACCTGCTCTTGGGTTGAGCTTGCCCGGAGCATTTCTCAAGCTCTGATTTAGATGCTTTAGCATAACTGCCCTTCAGCACTTATGTCTGAATTGTCTTCATTACTGGGGCCTTTCTTCTGCCAGGTCCTGTGGTCTGACACAGATGCTAATTTGTCATAGCCAAGTAGGATTTATGCACGCTCCTCTTCCCCTTTCCCTTCCCCACAAGCTCCTATGCCAGTTCTAAGGGTGTTTTGAGGGAACCGGTTCTAAGGATGTTTTGAGGTGTTTTGAGGGATTCAGTTGTTCAGAGCAGAAACAGTCATGCTCCTAGAGCTGAAGCTGAAATGGTACCTTTTTTGGCTTCTGTTGTAGTATAACCAAGGCATAGTCTGCAGACCAGACATGACCCACGTTGTTGAAGAGTACAGTCTGCAGTGACATGGGTTGTGACGGGGCACGAAGGACAGCTGTCCCAGTTCAGAGTAAATCCTGCACCTTGCTCAGCATCATGCCTCAGAAAGCTGTAGGCAGGTAGCTGTGCAATTGTAGCTTGTTTTGGGAGCCTTATGAACCTGATGTGATTTACCTGTTTAGTAGCCCTCTTTCATGTGCTTGTCCCACTCATATTTTGACCCGTGTAAACTTTTCCCTTACCCACAGTATCCTTATGTTATAAATCTGGATCTGACCAGTTTCAGTTGATGGTCCTTGGTTTTTAAACTAGAAGAGATGGTAAAAGGTCAAATTCTTGACCATCCTTGCCATGGTATATATATTTGTGGAAAAACCTTTACCAGATCCCCTTCAAGTCACCGTTTTTTTCCTCCAGACTCCATTATTCCTGACAGAGAAGCTATTCCCTAGAGTTTATCATTGTTGTTGCTCTTCTCTTGACACTTTCTCAGGAGCGCCTGTAAGTTGAACAAACAATAGCGGCAGCAGCAAAACCCAGATGTGTGCTGTGTGTTTTTGAAAGGGAGAGGGATCTCCTTGGAAATGTTTTCTCTCTAATAACTGTAGTCAAAGGCACATAGCAATTTTTAAAGGAAATTTAGGATTAGTATTGTCAGTTATTGACAAATAGTACTTTAGAGCTTCTCAGTGAAGGAAAACTGCTGTAAAGCTTCAGGGTTAGAAATATCCCCTCAAAAACTATGTAATCCATTTGGTGTTCAACATTGTTAGCCCTGGTGCTTATAGAAAATATCTATACCAAGAAGATAGCTATATCAAGACTTTTTTAGTTGCTGTCTAGTGATTAGAAATCCAGGATAACACTCATAAGAGCTCAAGTTTCTCCCTCAGATTAAATGACTACTGGCAGTGATTATTGATATCTAAGATAACTTGGTGCAACTGCTGCCATGCTTCTGGATGTGGTTCAGACATAACCCATATGGTCTGAGATGGGGAGGGTATTTGTGCAAGAGGCTCTTCATCATTCCGTCATGAGTTTTTATTTATTCTTTTGATTTGTCAGTGCTGTGGCAGAGTTCCTGTGTGCTCAGGCATCCTTTTATTACACCCACTTGTCCTTTGCAATAAGCCTTGAGTCAATGTTCTCAGCTAAAATTTTGCACGCCTGTTCTTCTCAAAGGGACCTGAATGTCCACCTCCTTCCCAGATGGTAAATGTTTGGCACTTTCTGAACCTGGGGCATCTTCAAAGTACTTCAAATCAAGCACCTGAAACGACCAGCTGAGCATGGCAAACCTGAGCTCCGAGTTCTGCGTGTTTCTCCATGGAAAGGTCGGATATTGCCAAAATTGTCTGAGGTTGCTGTGAGGGTACAGACTTTGCAAAGACACAGTGTACCCAGAAGCTGAGCTGCAGCACTGCTGGGGGAGATGCCTGGCTGGAAGGGATTCTTGATGCTCCTTTCTTGCTCCTTTCCTTCTTGGAGAAGCATTGAAATCCTGACTGTGATGTGACAAGGGAGATGTGAATGACTGTGACTCTGACACAGCGTTTTTCTCTTGCCTTTCCATGCTTCCCAGAGCTGTTTCCCGTGACATTTGCAGTGGCCCTGCAGGGCGAGCTGGCATAGGGCAGGTGCAGGGACTGGGCATCCTGAGGTTCCTGGGTCTTGCACTGTCCCTTGCTGCTTCAGTCTGATCACCTGGCTGCACTGCCCCCTCTTGCCACTGCTCTTATCCCCCGTGCACCTCCAGGGCCTGGGAGATGGGTAAGCTGAGAGCTGCCTGGGCGTTGTTTGGCTTGCTCCTAGCTCAAAAGTCTGGCAACAGTAGCCCTCATCCATAGGGGATAAGGATCAGGGAATTGCTTCCTCCTTATCGCATGAGATTTGCTGTCTTTTGGAAAAAAACAGATGCACAAACCTATAATTTCTTATTAATTTTAAAGTAGCGCTTGGCTCGCTACCTCCCCCCTATCAACCCTTGCGTTGTCAGTAAATTATATTGGATTTGCAATTAAAAGCCAGCTGTGCCAGTGCAGTACCAGCCAAATGCCACCATCACTGTCTCCTGGGTGTCCTAGGGAAGGTGTGGAGCACACAGCTCCTCCTGTAGTGAGCTCTTCTCTCACTTCAAGAGGGAATGATAAGAGTTTAAATGGGATCTCAGACACATTATTTTTGTTAATCAGAGCACTTGCTCATAAAGAAATGCAGTTCTCTTCCTAATACTGTGTGTCGTGGATGCAGCAATTCCCAGAGCTTGCAAAATGCCAAACATCATGCAAAAGGTAACTGTTTGAGCACAACATGTACTGGTGGATGTCTGCCTCAGGCTGATTGTTTTTCTCATCTTTCCTTTCTTGATTAAAATAGTTTTGGAGAGGTATTTCTGCTTCTGCTGTTCGGGATTTTTTTTAAAGTGTTGAAAAGCATTTGTGCCTGCCTGTGTTGGAGCAGGAGTTTACAGCCAGGCACAGGGAACAGCATTGAGGATGTTCTGCTCCCTGCTCCTCTGGAGATCCAGCCTGTTCATCCAACTTCTGAGCCTTTGTGTCTCACCTCTGACTGTTTCGTCAGCCTGACTGTTTCGTCTTCTATCCGTACTGGAGCTGGGCAGGACTTTTTCTGCACTGTCTTCTTCTGTCCCTCAGCTTCTTAGGCTCCTGGAGCCAGAACGGGAAGCAAGGAGCTCTTTGGTTCTTAACTCTCGCACTTTGGCTGCTTTAGGAAGGTGCTGCAATCCAGTGCAAGGGGAAATAGAAGAGGAGGAATGCAGAAAGAAGGTCTCTTCAGAGTTACAGTGAAGGTCCTAAAAACCACTGGCAAGGGAAGAAGGAAGCCCACATTAGTGCTGGCCACGAGGGTAGTGAGATTTGGCATCTGCCAAAAATCTGTGCTGTGGGTCCCCGGGGTTGTGGTCTTCCAGTGAGTTTTGGAAAGTCCCATACCCATTTCTGATGAGATGATATTTTTTAAGTAGATAGCTGCAAAACTCCTATGTAAAAAATCCAGCACCGTGTTAAAAGCCTGATAAACAAAGCTGTGCATTTAGCTGAGAAATACCTGATTGAATGTTGTGTGCGGAACTTTTAATTCCTACCACTCACTGCATGTTTGCCTTGTAGTGCAAACTTCAATGGTCACTGCGGGTGGGATGTGTGTGCTGTAGCAAGGCTACATGTGCATACAGAAATTGCATTATGAGCTGTCTTTAGGTGTGTAATAAAGATCTTGTCCTCCCTGCTGCTTTGAAAACAGTTCACTTCAAAGGCCATAGTATTTGCCTTGTCCTTTGGCCTTCGTGGGGTGAGAGAAGAGGCTGCCTGCACCTTAGATGTGTTAGTTGTCTCTAGCAGAACCTTTCCCCAGGATGAAGAGATTGGTACAGCAAACAGTGGGGGAGTGTTTGCCTCCGTTGTTCCTCTCCCTGTTTGTTTCAAATGTGCTAGCTTTCCCTGTCCTCCCCTTAAATCACATTATTTCATAAAGAGTAAAAAGAAACATAATTTGGAGCAGCAGCAAACTGAGCCCAAGTTAATAGTTTGAATTGCACTCCATCTGTTCAGCTGCATGCCCTGATGGATGTGCTGAACCCATTTTTCACAATTTGTTTTAAGCTGCTAAGATCCATCTCTCCTGGCTCCAGTCCAGGCTGGCTGTGGCGAAAGACTTCGTTTCTGGACATTGATGTTCAGAGGGCGGGATTGAATCAATATACTCCAATTCAAGGCTACCTCTTCATCTGCAAGATGCCAGTTTTTGAAAGCTTAATTTCTTCTCTGGACTTGAGCATTGTTAATGAAAATTAGAGGGGGGGGAGCACTCCCAACATACACACGCACAGAGAGGATGAAATTTGCAAACGTGATTATGCAGGACCTGCTTTAAATCGGCTTATTGCTGTTTTATGATGGCAAGCAAGCAGTCACAGAAGCCAGGGTGATTGGCCTTGCCATGTGTGCATGCTGCTGGTAACTCAATAACCGATGAACACCCACCGTGGTCTCCAGACCTCCAGCCTTTGATGTAGCAACAAACAAGATAGATTGCTGTAATTTATCTGGCCCCTGGGGGGCTGTGCTGGTAATGTGCCATGAGCCCAAGGGCCAGCCATCCATAATCTGTGTAAAAATACAGCGGATCGCGGTCACCGTGCTGCGGGGCCGCCTTTGTTTGGCGCTGCACGCGTTCGCGTGTGCGCGGCGCGCTGGGCCCTGACTTCAGCAGCTGGGGGCACTGAGCTTTCGTGTAGTGTAGCCGCTCCCTCTGTTAACTTCCACCGGTATTGTTACGTGCTAAAGGCACACCTTTCAAATAGACTCGGGGAGGCAGTGCCTGAAACCTGGTATTTCTCTGTGTGCCTTTACAAGGGTAAGAAAGAATGGAGAAGGTGTGCTGGGTGTGGGGGAGAAGAATGGGATTTTGTTCCAGCTGAAGCCTCTGGAAGGTTTGCTGATGGAGGACGAGTGCCTGGGGCGTTGGAGTTGGGTGGCCCAGCAACCAGAGGAGAGGGAGTGTAGCCGCCTGGCTTGCACATGGGCCTCCCTCCATGGGCTGATAAGAGCTGGAAAGTAAAAGTACTGTAAACAAAAGAGCTGTCACCTTGAGTTTCTGATTTGTTACTGCATGGTGCGTTGCCCTTTCACGCCTGGGTTCTTGCAGCTTCCAAACAAGGGGTTTACGTTACCTCAAAGCTGCTTCTTTCACAGGGTGTTTATTAAAACACTTACATTGAGTCAACAAGAATTCTGCAACGTGACTCAGGGGGTGCTGTGCCAGAGCCTGATGTGCCAGCTGTAAAATGGTGTGTGAGGACTTGGTTTGTCCGGCATGGCTGTGGAGGGGCGAGGGGGTATCTGGGTGATAGGTGTGGGCATTGCCTGCTGGTCAATAACGCTGGGCTCCTCTCCTCCCACAGGCATGGCGTTGGCCCAGCGGCAAGTGACGGTGCAGGAGGGACCCCTCTACCGCACGGAGGGGTCCCACGTCACCCTGTGGTGCAAGGTGAGCGGCTACCAGGGCCCGGCGGAGCAGAACTTCCAGTGGTCCATCTACCTGCCCTCGGCCCCCGAGCGGGAGGTGCAGATCGTCAGCACCGTGGACCCCTCCTTCCCCTACGCCATCTACACGCAGCGCGTGCGCGGCCGCGGCATCTTCGTGGAGCGGCTGCGGGGGGACGCCGTGCTGCTGCACATCACCGAGCTGCAGGAGCGCGACGCCGGCGAGTACGAGTGCCACACGCCCAACACCGACGAGAGGTACTTCGGGAGCTACAGCGCCAAGATGAACCTCGTGGGTAAGCTGTCCTGCTCACGGCGTGGCTGGGCCCGTGGGGTGGCAAACCCTTGAGCCCCCCCCTCCCCCCGTGTGCTGTGGGGTCTGCACAGGCTGCCGGATGAAAATCCCCTGAGGGACAGCCGGAGCGGAGAGCAGGTGGAACAGTGGTATGAATTGCAGGAAATCATGGTATAGAGGCACAGGAAATAGCAAGCTTTCTTCACCAATAAGGCCCTTATAAAAATGAGACTCCAGGCAGCATGGCTGGGCAGAGTTTGAGGCCGTGACTGAAAGTAAGATTTTCTGATTTTGACTGATTTATGCAGAGGGAAAGGAGCAGGGAGTCTGTATCTGATGGCACAAGTCACAGACGAGAGAGCTGTTTGCCAAAGGTGGTGAAATAACTGAGCGGGGAAGAGAGGACTAGTAATGAGCAGCACATGAAAGGGAATGGGAGAGATGGTCATCTTCAGACTCTTACAGCAGTGCTGAATACATCCTGAAACCACTGAGCAGATTGAACTGTCTGTAGATGAGTGTGGAGAAGCTGGTTTGCGATTTTTTTTTTTTTTTTGGTTTGTATGAGAAAAGTTGAAAACAGGTACATTAAAATCTGGAGTATTTCCACGGCACCTCTTTGACTAGAAGATTTGACCTTTTCAAACTTCAGCTTGCTTTCTGTGTCTCAGAACAGTATTTAAAGTGTCTAACTCAGCTAGCAGCCGTCAAATATCTTCCATCCAACTTTGCCTGAACGACCCCTAGAAGAGCTCCTTTGCAACACAGACACCCCTGTAGCAAATTCAAGCCCACAGACAGCAAGCAGGCTTGCTTTCCTTAGGAGGTGCCTGAGAAGCCTGCAGCTTGGAAACCACTTTGACATTATCCAGCCTGTGGTGGCATTGCAGGTTCAGGCTGTGTTGACACAAGAAATCCAGTGTGAAAGGAGCCAGGATATGATTTCAATCACAATAGCCTTCCTTTGGGTTGAGCTTCTTGTCTCCAGATTTCGTGGCCTTGGCCTCTTTCCTTCAGAGTTGCCAGCCCAGCACTCTCCCAAGTGAAGCTCCACAGCACAGGTGTAGGTGCTTATTTTGGTGCCTTTTTTGCCGTCTGATGTTCATGAGTAGTTGGGGGGTAGATGCCAGAGTGTTCTATTTTTTTATTTGTAGTTCTGTAATTTGCTTTCGGTGTCCGGATTTGCAGTTCCCACTGCAGTTTAAACAAGACTGAGTCAGCGCTGCTGCTGTTAAGTCACCTTGGGGAGTGAAACCCATTGAAACCAACACCCACTGAAAAAACGTGCCTGGGGGCAGGGTGGGGTTGGGTGGATTCTGGGTTGCTCTGCCAGGGAGCTGGAGCTGAGCACCGTCAGCATATCCAGTGGCTGATCACTGGGAAGCTCCTCCACTACTCTCCAAGCGTCTGGAGAGCCAAAGCTGGGTTGATCTGCTTTTGGCCTGTCCTTCCCTTTCCACAGCTACAAACCAGTAAGATTTGGGAGTCTGTAGACACCCATGAGCAGTGCTTGGAGGGCATTGGATTCGGGGCTTACATGTGTCAGAGATACTCAAGAAAATTGATCTAAAGTAACTTCTAGTGGATTAGTTAAATCATGTTATGCCCCTTCATGGATGCTTACGCTCAGGATTTTGGGCCCTAATTTGGTTTAGCTTAATTCATTTCTGAAAATTCACTTTGGAAATGACTTCGGGTCACTTGCATTTTGAACATGTGCATCTGTGCAGCTTCCCTTCTGCGGGTTAGCCAAACTGACGGAAATTGAATTTTTCAGAGTGCTCCCAGCAGTGACCTGTAGACAGCAGGCCCTTACAGAGAGCCTTCCTTCTGCCTCCTGTCCATGGGAAGTGGTGTTGACTTCAACTTTGTTGGACCCTGAGGTCCTTCTGGGGAAATGGGCTCCTCTCTGCAGAGCTGGGCAGATCACAGGTCCTTTCTGTTTTCCTGTTATTTTAGCTCTCACCTACAGGTTGGGGATTTTCAGGCTGGTTTGGTTTCTGCAGACAATATGCAGGAAGAGGTACAGAGAAGAGTTACTGTTCTCATTTTCTCAGAAAAAGAACCAAACTTTTTTCTTTTTATTTTCATTCATCCAGTTATGAATTTTTAATTGACTCATTAGATTGAGTGGCTCTTTTCTGGCAGCAACAAAGCCTGAAGGGAGACAGGTTTGTTAGCATCTCTATTCTCTCCACTTATGTGTGAAGTGGATGGGTTTGAAGCAGTGTTGATTTTAGGCTTGCTGCTCTGGGACCTTAGAGTTGTTGTGTCCCGTGGTTTGAGAAAAGAGCTGAAGGAGGAGTTTCTCCCCTTTTCCACCTTAATGTTACAGCCCTGTGATGGGGGAGCTGGATGGGACCCTGGTGCATCAGCACGTGGGGCTGCTGTCTGCACCCCGGCATTTTAGCTTGCAGCAGAGCAGCTGGGATGTGTTCTGCTCCTGCCATCTGAGCTTTGTTGAAGGCTGTGTCTCCAGGGCTCTGAGGCTGCTAAAGATAATCTTGTCAGCTTCAGAGACATGCCGGTTTGGCTTGAAAGTACACTTCTCTCCACCTCACGGACAGCAAGCGTGGTTGGTTGTCCCTCTCCCATTATTAGTGTCACTGCTCCAGATTTCCTTTTCCCTCAATGAGACTTTGGCCACCACATAGTACCGCTTTGAAGACCTGATGTCTGTGATGGCCTGGATTAAGAAGTGCTCCCCAGGCACTCTGTGGGACTCTTATCTGAATTTAGGCACGCAACACAAGTGCTAATCTCACTGAAGCTAGGAATGAGGCCAGTAATGTGGTTCAAAGGCCTTCTGCCATGCAAGCATGTGTATCAAGGCTTAATCTTCTTCACCAGTCTTAAATTTCTTTCAATTGCTTCGAAAACAAGCCTTTCTGTATGTTACTGCTCCTCTTCTCATCCCCCTCTGAGCTGCATCTTTGGGACAATGGAGTTATGCCTGGGCTGTGAGATGCATTAGAAGAATTTAGGACATCTCAGACTGAATTTCAAGTGCTGAGGGAGGTGGGGTTAAAAAAAAAAGAGGAGGTGCAGTTCTTCGGGATGTTGTGGAATCATAGCCCTATGATTGATTTATGAGAAGGGATTAGCCTGTGTACAAAGTCTGCAACTCTGTTGTTTGCCTTCAGATTTCAGTTCCTTGAAGCTGACACAAAATTGCTGAGGCTAGTTCATGCTCTTTTACTCAGGGTAGTAGGAAAATCTTCTGGAAGATCTCATGAGTTGTCTGCCACCTGTTTAACAGCAGACTCACTGCCTAAGGTAGATGTGCAGGCAATGTCTGCCATCAGAAGACTGAAAAGGACAAATCTGGAGAGCAGTCCATCTTTGTTTAAATTCAGTACATCATTTGCTATGTTGACTAAAGAGAGATCCTACGTGTTAGACTTGAGCTAGACACTAGTGGCTGAAGACTTGGCTGCTTTTGGAGGCTTGCCCTATCAGGCTTCTAAGCAACGGGTGGGAATTTTGACTTTGTGGTTGAATTGGGAAGACACTTGAGTGTATTGAAGAGGGGAGTTACAAAATTTAAATTGGGCTGATTAAATTGGGGATCTGGGGGCAATGCACACAATTTTGTTGGGGTTCTGCTTGTTGCTGGCTGTGGTAAGTATGTGGGCTGTCCCTTCACTTTTTTTAGAAGTTAAAAACAGCAAAGATTTGCAGGTGAAGGAAAGCAGCATCCCAGAAGCATAGCATCACCACTGACAAGACAACAGTATTATCCAGGTTGTCACTGGAATTATCCCTTTTCTTAACTCTTGAAGTATGGGCAGAAGAGGAGGTTTCTGCACAGTAATTTAGTTGGTGAAGCTGCAGGAGTGCTGTGCAAACTGAAGTGCTGGTTTGTGCTTCTCCTGTTGATGGGTAAACTTGTGTTTTGCTGCAGGGTAGAACGGAGTGCATGGCAGTTCCTTCAAAGAGTGTGAGTCACCGCAAATTTGTACTCCACTATATCTCTGCGATGAATTGCTTGTGTGCCTGTACCCTTACTTAGATAACAGTGAAGGGGCCCAGGTCTAACCTCTTCAGAAGCTTCAGACTTTTATCTCAGTGTTTTTTCATCTGTGCTCCCAAAAACGTTGAGATATTTTTCAGAGTAAGTGATTTAAGGGAAGAAATCAAGCTTTGAGGTTTTTCTTAAACAGGTAGTGATAGAGCAGGAGGAAAGGTTTCAAAGCACTTGAGGAGGTGGCAGCTCTTCTAGTCTTTATTTTGGGGGAAGCAGCTGTACGGCATCAATCCTAAACAAGTTAAAGGAAAAAATGAAAGGGGTTTGGATGGGAGGAGACCACAGTCCCCACGGTACCACAGACTGGGAAGAAGCAATGTCAGTGCAGACTTGAGAAACAAGGATCACTCGAGCACAGCTGCCTTTGCAATGGGCAGGAGCTGCTGTGGAGTGGTGGTAGTGCCTGCAGGGATGGTCACCAATACCTTTTTCTAGCCAGGCTTAGGTCACAGAGGTCAGAGAGGCTTCCTGCTGGCTAGGTGCTATTCAGTGTCTACCCTGTCAGCCTGGTCACACTTTTGCTCTCTGCTATTTCTCACCGGTCTCATCCTGCCTGGGTGGGTTGGTGCCTTGGCCTCTGCCCTGTTCTCCTGTGTCCTGCATTACCTGTGGTGGCTCCCAGGGGCTCTGTGTGGTTTTTTGGCTGGTAGCCCCATAGTGGTGAAGCTCCTACACCGTGCCAAGCTTGGGCGTGGTGGTGGGTAAGGGCATTGATGGGGTGAAGAGCGTTTTGTTTTGTTTTGTTTTGTTTTTTCTGGCTCTGGCTCTGTGGGGGGGGGGCTTGTCTCCTGATGCTGAGCTGCCCAAGGCACTTGCAGCTCTTGACAGACTAGGACTCAGTCCATGGGCACTTAGACCATGCCTTTAAAAGTTTGTCTTCAGGATCCTCTGTGCCCTGTGTCTGGGGCATATAACTGTGTGGCCACTTGCAAGCCTGGTGGCTGGGACAGGGAGGGAGGACATGTGTAGGGTGTGTCTGAGAGGCTTTGGTGGCATGGGAGGTGGAAGAAACATTTATGCAGGCCAGGCACTTAGCACTGGAAAGAAAGGAGCTGTGTGTGCCTCAGAGAAGCCTTCCAGAGAAGAAAGCAGGTCTCTTTTGTTGAACTTGCCACCAAAAACCTCCGGGATCTCTCTGCTGAGAGCAAAAAAGTGTGTGTCAAGCAAGGGAAAAAAAAAGAACTTTTATTATCCCATACCAGCTGCTGCTGCTTCTTGCCAGCAGCTTCCCTTCTTCTTCGTCAAGTGCTGCCATACGTGATCTGTCTGTGCACAGAGTAGAGGGAGAAAGCCACGTCACAGTCTGGATTTGGGAGAGCACAGTCTGCTCCTGGCAGCCTGGATGAGAGCAGTCACTTCTCTCCATGTGGGGGCACGTGGACCCCGGTGGCTGCTAGTTTATTCCAGCTGTCAACGGGACTGAAGGTGGCTTTGCTTGAGGCAGGTGTCGAAGAGAGAGATGACGATCTCAGAGACAAGGACCTACCAATTTTGATAGAAGTCTTCGGGGGCTCTTCTTCCTGTGCTGCATTTTTCTTCTTTGTCTTCACCTGAGAGACAGGGAAAAGTGTTTGTCACTGTACTTCAGCGAGCAGCTTGTGTTCTGGGGAGACCAGGCTTTTTGCAGATGAGCAACAGCAGGGCAAATATCAAAATAAGCAGTTCAGCCTGTCCTGAGAGGTTGCAAAGGCTTCATCTCTGGAGGCTTTCAAGACCTGACAGGATCAAGCTCTGAGTGGCCTTGTCTGACCTTACAGCTGACCATGCTTGACCCTGTAGCTGCACTACAGACCCCCAAGGTCCCTTCCACCCTGAATTGTCCTGTGATGAGCTACTTGGCTGCATTGCAGAAAGGAACCGCTGTTAGGCAACATTTTGGAGGATTGGTGCTAAATAAAGGAGTTCGGAGGGTCAGAGCTAAATAATGGCATAACATTGATGATCTCAACCAGGTAAGAACACCAAGGACCTATTTTACATCCACAAATACTATTTTTTTTCCAGCATATATTTTTGTATTTCACATTGTTCTTATTTCTCTAGTGAGATTGCAGGAGTTTGTCTCTATTGCTCTGCTGTGGTGTATGAAGGTGGAACTTGGAAATCCTAAGCACAGATGTCCTAATCTCTTTTAGTCTGTCTCGGTGGCTTGGCTACCTCTGTGGAGCATGTGTGTGCCTTATCTGGACAAGCTGTGTGAGTTAACCAAAGTGAGCTGCAGGGTTGGTGTTGTGCTCTGTGAGTTACATTCATCTTCGCCTGTTTGGGCTGTGCTTGTTGTAGTAATTAGCTCCCTAGAGGAATAAAATGTCCTTCACTTTCAAATTACCCTTTAGCTGACATTAAAAAGGGATTTTTAAAAAAAAAATAATCAAATGCCTTCTTATAGGTGGTCCTTTGCAACTAGACACAGGGTGTTTTGTTCTTACTGTACTCCTTTACATGCCTAATTCTCTCCGTAGTAACCTTCACAAAAAAATTGACCTGTGCTCCTCTGCTTTCTCTTTCTGTTCCTGCTATGGATGGAAAGGAAGTATTTGTCTGTTAATGGGGGGGGAGGGGTAAACATATTTACCTCTGGCAGCTCCTGTGGCCACAGCCTGGGGAATTGCACCTGGTTTGTGATGCTACAGGCATTCGGCCCTGTTATGCTGCCAACTTGCTGCATGTCCCTGGATATGGCGCAATCCATCTCCCTCACCATTTTCCAGCTGGTAAAATTAGGGATAATAGCACACAAGCCTTTCACGAAGTCTAAGCTAAATAATTGTGATGGGCTTTGAGCTCTTGAGATAGCGAGAGTTAAAAACAAAGGCTTATATTTCAGCTCTGCCTGGTAATAATGCTGAATAGGATTCATCTCCTGTCCTGCTTAGTCACTTCTGCTGTCTTGAAAGTGTAGCTGCCTAAGCTCACCCAGTTTGGCCCTGGCAGAAGCTGTGAGGCTGATAGGCACTGCCAGACTGGGGGGCCGGTGATCCGCATTGCTGTGGGCAGGTACGTGGGAGCCCGGCACAGGCAGCCCTGTGCTTTAGTCATGTACAATCTGGCAGTGAATTCCATGGGCTGGCTGTTCCTTGTGCTTCCTAAACCGCTCTTCTGTAGATGCCAGCCAGGTTAGAGCTGATGGCTTGTAACAGAAATCTCTGTGCGTGTCCTCGTGTAGTGGCACAGGGCTCACTCCTTTTGCGTGTCTTTATCTCATCCCATGTTACTGTGTTTTCCTGCTAAACACTTCCAGTTATTCCTGTTTTGTTACATTATGCCATCCTCTATTCTTTCCTGTTGGAATTGCTTGCCTGATTTTTACTCTCTTACTGTTGTATTACATTGCATCACTTCTGTACCTCTGAATGTGCAGGAGAAATGGAACAAATTGTGGGCAGACTATGCCTGAAGCATGGGTAATCCATTGTATCCACTCTTTTGTTTCTTTCTTCAGTTTTTTCTTCCCCTCCCGCGCCTTTCTGCCCTGTCCCTCAAAACCACGAGCAACTTGGTGGCATGACATGCTTTGTGGGAAGGGCTCTCAGTTGGGGAACTGATTCTTTCCTTTTTTTTATGCCATCCACCTACCCATTTCTCAAAAACCTGGCATTAGACACATTTGGATCACATCACCGTATTCCATATGTTTTTTCTATATTGTCCCCTTTGAGGCAGAGGTACTTTTTTAAATTTAGCTAGAGTGTGGAGAACAATTACGACAAGAATGTGTGTCCTTTTTTGGACATATCTGTGCACTTGTACCGATGCATTGTAAGAAAAAAATGTATTCTAAAAGGCATTTCTAGAAATGTAAATTAATATACAGCCTCAGGCAGTTGCACAGCCCTCTGCTCGCAGAACTAGGCTTGCCTTTAAAATGATCCCTCTCGCTTCCAGACTTTCTACATCCCTTCCTTGTCAGGAAGGCAGGCGTGGAATCCCGAATGCTTTTGTTGCCTTCAGACTCTCAAGAGCTGCGGTGTTTTGCTTGGGTGGGTTTTTGTGCAGCGCCGAGCCTGTATCATAGCATCAGGACAGTCAGCTAAAATGATCTTTGAGAACTAAGCAGCCTTTCCTGAAAAAGCCTCTTTTTGAAGGCTCGGAGTTGTGCCCTCCAGACTGCTCTCGAGCTGTGTCTGGCTCCTCCCAGGCGTCCCTCAGGTTGAATGGGAATGTGGCGTTTGCTCTTTGCTGAGCCCTTTGCCTCCTCAGTGTCAACGAGGCTGCAGGGCTTGGGGTCCTCTCCTGCCCTGAAAGGAATTGCTGAAAACACAGCCCTGCTCAGACCTTATCTTCTTTTTGCTTCTCCTGCCGACTCTTCCCATGTGCTTTGCCAGTTCCTGGTAAAATAAGGTGTTTGGTAATCATAATTGCCATGTTTTGTAGGATGCCTTTCCCCCTTTCGTTTTCAGTCTGTCCCCCTGAGTAGAGGGGTTGGTGGAATAGGCTATTTGTGTATATTGACATAATGTGCTGAGAAGAGATAGAGGATGCAGAGGTTTTTAAGTAGGATAGAAAAATCTTTAGTCAGAGATCCTGGTGCATTTGAAGACCAGCTCTGCCACCAGTGGGTTACTCAGCATCCTAGATTCATTAAAGCCTGGGGCAAAAGGTTGTCTGGTGTTGAAAACAGTTTAATGCTATCTCCAATCCTGAGTTCAGCATTTCCTCCTAATGTTGTCTAGGCAGTCCCAAAGCCTTTTTTCTCCCTGCCAGATGATTGCTTTTTCACTATAGGCACAACTAAGAGAAGCTCCGAAAGATAAAAAGAGAATTACTGCGCGCAAAAGGAGAGCCAGAAGGAGCTGGGCTGGGCCGGGCGAGCAGGTGGTGGAGCCAGCAGGCTGTAAAGTGGGATGGGCAGAGCCTGGAACCTGCCTCCCGTGCTCTCGGCAGCTTTCCAGGGGCTGGAGGGGAGCTCAGGGACACCCATCTCTTCTTGCACCTGCACCTCCCTGCCAGTGCTGGCTACTGAGCAGCCAGCACGGCCTGCCGGCTCCCTGGCATGGGGACCCTCTGCCAGTGTCACTGGCAGAGCCTGTTGGCATTTCTGGCAGCCTTTTTGGAGTACCGGGTGGCGGGGGAGAGGCACGAAGTGTGCAGGTTTCTGTGCCCCTGTGCCTCCTAAGAGTCTCTCAGCGTTAAATGGGGAAAGCGACGACTGTGAGCGCAGCTGGTAGCATATGGCACCCGTCCCCTGCCTTAGCAATTGTTCACTGAACTCTGAAAGTGGAATACGGTCCCCGTGGCTCCAGCCAGCTGTAGCACTGACAAATCCTGCAATGGAGCGAGCGGCCCCTTATTCGATTACCGCTGAAAACTTTGCGTTCCACGTTGCCTATTTTTCCTGCTGTGCTTCCCTGGGGAGGTTTTTGCTGTGCTTACTCTTCCTCCCACTCTTCTTTTATTTTTTTTTGTTTTGTTTTGTTTTGTTTTGTTTTTTAATTTGTTTTGCCTGGAGGATTGCTTTATTTATTCTTTAGTTCCAGCCCCTCAGACTTGGTTGCTCTGCAGTTCTGTCACTCTGCTGCCCTGAGAGGCAGGGGCAGCTGTGTCTTCTGTTGCTGATGCTTTCCTTGGGTTCTCTTGGAGAACGAGTAAGTCTGGCAATGAGCAGTGGAATCCCAGCATAGCAGAGGACGAGTGCAGTGCCCATTGCTCACCTCTGTGCTGCAGAATGCTCCCTGTGGTGTGGATGCCCATCTTCTTGTTGAAAAACTATAAAACCCACAAAGTCAAACTGGTGGCCAAGTGCTCAGGCCAAACTGCAGAGCAGCACAAGCCCAGTTTCTCTTAGCAGCATTACCAATCTACATCAGATCCTTCTTGTCATCTCAGATAAGAGAGCACTGAACTTGAAATCCTGCTGCTTCTGTCCCACCCCTAACTCCGATCGGAATCCTTATCTCTGATTAGGGATGTTGCTATTGAGCATCTGGGAGAGAAGGGTTGGGGGGAAGGGGGAGATGGGGAGATTTCTTTAGGTTTAAAGCTCCAGAGGGTCTCTGCCCTGCTTCTGCTGCCCACAGGAGAGGTGGGAAAGGGAAGGCAATTCTTTGGTGCTTTAGAGTCCCACAGCAACCTATTCCTCCTCCTTCAGCCCAAAGCCCTGGCAGGACTGGCCTTTCTTCCCCTTTCCCTTCAACTCCAGGTGGTGTAGGGCTTTGCTTTATGTGCTGAGAAGGAAACCTGACCTGCACTGGGACAGAGCTGCCCCTTGCTAAGGAGAAGTTGGGGAGAGAAATTTTCCATCTTGATTCTCTTCTGCCCTGCCAGTTTAGCCCTCTAACAGTTTTACAATCTTTATCTGATACAGGTTTAAGAGGATTTCCCTGGGTGCAGTGGGATTATTATAAGTCAGAGAGCAGTCTCCAGCTGATATTCCTTTGGCAAGTATTTATTTTAAGTGGGTTTAACACTATTTAATTTTAAAAAAACTTTTAGGGTTTGGTGGGGTTTTTTTCATGGTTTGTAAGTAAATTGTTTGTGCTATCAGAGAAATAGAGGCTGAATAAAATGAAGCAATGTATTATTGCTTTCCAGGCTGGGGGTGGTGGAAGGAAAGCAGCAGCTGGAGGTGGGGAGGATAGAAGATAAAATAGTAATGTGGTGGGAAATGTAACATTATTCCATGCAGCACTGATTAGTAATACTGCCAAACAGCTGTTTATAGATGGGAAGTGCAATGGGAAGGAGAGCTGCAAGGGACATGAGAGTGCTGCAGGCACTGCAGGGTCATCATGTGAGGAGGGGATGGCTTCTGTCAGACGCCTTGTGTCTGCCCCCTGGGGTATCAGGGGCTGCGCTGCTGCTGCCCCCAGGAACGTGGGGGGCTGGGGGTGTCCCATCCACCCTCCCTGGCCCTTGTGGGATGGTGCTCAGTTGTTTTTACCCGTAATATGCTCCCCCCAGTTTAGGAATTTTGTGTCACCTTCAGAAGAGAGGAGCAGTGGCGACCTTTGGCATTGGGAAGGCTGTGCCTGTAGAAGAAAAATCTCCTTTTCAGGCCACATGTGGGCTGCTTCTTTATCCTCTTCCCTCCCTCTGGCAGGCTTTATTGATGGCAGACGGCTCTGGGGCTGGATGTGTGTGCACGCATCCAAAAGTGTCGTGCTGTCTTAGTGAGAGCCGCCTTCTGGCCACCTGCACCCCGGCGGCATCCTAGTCCTTGGAGTATTTCAGAGGATGCTAATGGAATGGGATTAGCCGCCCCACTTGCCCTTGCCATCAACAAGGGATGTTTCTGGAGAGCCTACAAAGAAAAGCCAGAGCTAACGGGCGAACCTGAACAAAGGCGCTTTAGAATGCAGAGAGAAGCGTGATTTTTACCCTGAGGAGGCAAGAGGTGGGGCTGCTCTGCTCCCCATTTGAAGTCTGAATGAGCCTCTGCCTGAAGGGATCGTGGATGACTGAGTTGGTGCTAATGGGCTGGATGCCCTTCAGTGTCCCTGCTCTGCCCTGCTCCGGTTCCTTGACGCTGCTTTTCAACATCTCGCGCCCTCCAGGGCTTTATTCCTTGCTGCTTGAGAGTTAAAATGATAACTTAGGGCTCTCCAAAGAAATGTAGTGCTAGGGATGCCCGCCCTGGGGAAGTGTGTCATGGCAGGCAGGGTTTTTTGGACAGGAATGCCTCTGTGCTAGGCACGATGTGCTCTGAGCACTTAACTTTCTCAGACCCTGTCATCCTTCATTTTTAGCTGCCTATTCAAGAGAGCAAGATTTTTATAAAGCCATTTTTTACCAAAAGCATTTCCTGATTGTAACTTGTGCTGCCGAACATACTGAGGGTGAGAAGGTTTAGAGATTGGTTTTCTTTATGGCATTGTGCTGCTGCATGGAAATGAAGAGATCCAAAAGCAGCAGGTTGCTTATCATCAGAGGGTTAATGCTGGGCTCTGTGTCCACTGAAAAATTGCATCAGCATGCCACAGATGACCACAGGTGCTCTGGCAGTCTGTTGTCACCTTTTGAGCTCTCTCAGGTGTACTGATGCCACCTGTCCATGGACAGGACTCCTTGCAAAACTGCAGGTGATGGCTGTGCCTGACGGGTGGCCCACCTGGCACTGGGGCTGGGAGGGGGGAGCGCTGGCACCGAAGCGTTTACCTGTGGGGAAGGGAAATTGGGTGGAGAGGTGGCGTTATCAGGGGCACGGGTCCATAATTTGGAGAGCTTCTGTGCTTTGAAGAAGCTCCTTTGTTGTGGGTGCAGGCCAGAAGGGCTGCCCTGAGAGAGGCAGGTGCTCTGGGACAGTGTGAAAAGTGTGCTGTGGCCACAGGGGTGCTTCCAGTGTCTTCCCTTGTGCAGAAGTTAGGAGCACTGCCCATCATCCAAACAGCCCCTCTCAAGTACAACAACCAGATGAGTGTATGGGCATATCCAGAGGAATGGTGCGGGGCAAAGCGTCCCTTTGCATGAGGGGTTCCTGCCTCCAGGCAGAGTCCTGGGGTGCAGGGTAAGCTGAGCCAAAGGTGGAGCCCTTTGGATGCTGTGGGGTAGGGGATTATGGCACCCCTGCCCTTCCTGAGGGAAGGAAAGGTTGTGGTCATCCCAGTGCTGGGCAGTGTGAAGGAGAGCAGATGAAGGCGTGCAAGGCAGGGAGTGAGTGGGCTGAGGGAGATGGAGGTGAGGGGGTTAAAAACCAATCAGAAGGTGAGAGGAGAGAAGAAAGGGAGCAGGAAGAAAAGCAGGAACAGCAGCACTGGGGAGGCAAGAGGAGGAAGGAGTGTAGAAATGGCAGGTGGAAGACTTTGGATGGGAGTTTTTGTGCTGTTAAGAGCAGTGGGGTGTGTAGGTTGGCATCTTGGAGGTACTGAAGCAGGGAGAGCTGAAATGGGGATGACCAGAGAAGGGACTGGGGTGGCTGGGGTGGAAGGAGTGTCCTTGCTCCCTCCTGCAATGGGAGGAGGCCCCAGAACTGCCATAGACATGAGTCCCTCTCCATCTGGCCTCCTTTTGCAGGGCTTTGTAGGGGCTCTTCCCCTACCCTTTCCAGGTGTCCTTCAAGTGCCCTAGATGCTGTTTCAGGCTTTTGACTCCAGAGCAGACAGTGGGGGTTTCAGTGCTGTCTTCCATCAGGGCTGTCAGGATACAGTAATTACCTTTGCACTGCTGCCTCCTACCCTTTATTCCTCTCCCTTTGTGACTGGGATGTCAGAGGCAGCGATGGTGCTTTGAGGAGCTCCTTTTGAAGTGACTTTGTGAGTCACAGGGACTGGTGAGCAGTGGAGAGTGAGGCGCTGGTGCCCGGCACTCTCAGATCCTTTCAGCTCCCTTGTGTCTGGCCAGAGCAGCTTGTCCTGTGTGCCCATCCTCGGGGACACCGGGCTCCTCAGATCTCATCTGCTTAGAGAGGCTCTTGGTGAGGCTTTGATGTGCACGGAGGGAAGGGGAGAGAAGGAACCAGGACACCAGAGGCGTGCTGGGCTGGGCAGCAGTGCTGTGGTTTTGGGCTGTGCCCGTGGGCCGGGTTTAGCTGGAGCCTGTTGCTGTGAAAAGCGCAGCGCTGGCTCAGGGTGCTGCATGGGTGCTGGGCTGCCCCGTGGCAGCTGTGGGATGAATTTCTGCAGGCAGCCCTGTCACAGATCATCTGTACAGCAAGATGGACTTGCTGTCTCCTGTGGTATGTTTGGGCCACAGGATGCTCTGGTAGGGCCAAGTTAAGCCGGGTAGCTCTGCACAGTTTGCACTAATGAGATGTTTCAGATGACACGTGTGCCCCCAGGAGCCACTCTAGACCACTCCCCTCCCCTTCTCAAATCTCTCACTGAAAGGCTAGAAGGTGCTTTCCGTCACTGCTAAAGTGTCATAAGTTGGAGCCAGGCACCACAGTCCCAGCCCTATTACTGGTCCGCTGAGCTGATGCCCACAGGGCCACCCGTCCTGTCCCTTATTATCTTCTAGTTGAGGTTGACAAGACTGAAATGTGAGTCCTCCCATTGACTGCCAGGACTCAGCACTGCTGTTGAGCGTTCGGGGATGCTGTGTGGAGCAGTAGGACAGCCAGCCAGCCTGTCTGAGAAACCCCTGTATGCCAGCCAGAGCAGAGCCTGATTAAGCTTATGCAACCTGACAAGATCACAGCCCAAGGTGGTATTGCTGGAGGCTGCTTGACTGGGAACCGCGTTCCTGTAGCAGCAGCACGGGCATTAGGGATATGTCTCTTGAAGCCTGTCATGACACACAGCTAGCCCCTGAGTAAGGAGCACGTGAACGTCTCTCACAGCTGTTATCCTGCCAGCAGAGTGCAAGGAAGAGCCTCCTCCCAAAAGGAGCACTCGCTGCATCCACTTGCAAGTGAGGAGCAGTTCCTCATTCTCTGCCATCTTGCCTTTGAGTGGATGGTCCCCTGAGCAAGTAGATGCTGACCAGGGCACTGCTCTTTTGGCTCTGCAGGTATGGCAACCCCTCCGTCTTGGCTGGTGTGTGTGTCCCCAAAATTACCAGGCTTGGTGACCTGTGAAGGACAGCCCCATAGCCCCACTGCCCCATCAATGGCCTGTGTCTCTTTGACCCCACATGAGGAGCTGTTGCCCATCTGTCAGGGCATGGCAGTCGGTGCCCGAGGGTGCTGTGTGCTGCCTGCTGTAGGTCTGGGATCTGACAGAGCAGGGAGTGCTGCAGGAAGCTCTGTGGTCTGCTCAGCCATCAGCTGAAAGAAGCTGTGAAGTGATGCATCCTGTGGTACAGCCTGGGTGGGAGACTACCTGACTCACTGCCTCTGCCTAGCAGCTATTGCAGGGATCTTCGTGCCACTTGTTGTGGATCTGCATGAAATCAGAGGCTTATATTTCCTAGCAATCAGTGTTTCTCACGCAGGCGCTGCCCTCGGATTCCTCCTGGTCGGATTTGTGTTCGTCTGGGAGAAGCAGCAGCAGCAGCTTCTTAAACAGACTGGCTCTTATGCCTTTGTTTCCTTGGCTCCACAGGGTTAATCTCCTTCTTGGCACCTGATTATTTGCTGCTGCAGGGTGTGTGTTTGAAATTCTCATTTAGCGGGCTTTAATCCCCATCTGGGAGCTGTGTCCAGGTCCCAAGGGCTGGGGGCGGGTTAATACCTGAGGTCCCCCCACCCCTGAGCTTAGTGGCCGCTGCCTCTCCCCCCAGCTGGTGGCTCTCAGGTGTCCCCGAGGGAGGCATTGAGGTGAACGGACCACTTCCCAAATGGTCACTAAGCATTTTGTGTTCCTTTGTGAGGCTGGTGAGCGTTGGTGTTGCTGGCTTAGCAGCAGGCCCGCCGAGAGACAGGGATGGGGGCTTGCAGGGCTGCGGGGTCAGGTGAGAGATGGAGCTCCCCTTCTGCTCTTGCTATGAGCTCCTCTCCTTCACCTCTGAAGCACATCAGGCATTGACACAGCTGGCAGACATCACTATATCCCCACAAGCCACTAGCTTCTCTCACCTTACTGCAGCGCCAGCTTTTTGCCTGGCACTTTTACAGGTAATGGTGCCTAATACTTTTCAAGCCATTGCTCCATCTTGCTGCCTTCTCCTTCCACCCCAGAGATGTCCACAATTACCCTTTTAGTGTTCCTATGCCACCCACTTGCCTTGATGCCTCGGCCAGGTTGTCGCACTGTCACCTTCCCCTCTTCCAGTGTCCTTGCTCCTTTGGGGCAAGACCATTCCCACTGGAGCTCGGGGTGCTCTCTCTCCCTGCCCGCGTGGCACCCCTTCTCCCCCAGCCCCGTGGGAAGCAGGTCTGATCTCCCTAACCCCTGCCCCCTGCCGTAAGTTACCCGTTGTTCTTCAGGATGCTTGGTTTCCTCTCCGGCCGGCTCTCCCCGCTCCAGGTGCTGCCGTGGGTGTGTGATCAGGCGGCCCAGCACAGAGGAGTGGCTCCCCGGGGTGCTCTCTGGCTGACACGAGCAGCAGACGGTGACTAAAGCGGAGGCAGCTCCGCTCTGTACGGTCTCGTGCTCCTCGCCGCTGCTGGGAGCTCAGAAAGGGATCGCAGATGCGGAATGAACGGGAGCGCTTTGAACAAGTGGCACCGTAATCCCCCGCTNTTAGTTTGATTAAAATTGCATGAGCCCACACACGGGTGTATTTTATTTTATTTACTTATCTCCTCCTAGTGAGAGGCTGGTTTGAGGTCTGCTTGGTGAGAAAGCAGCCAGAGAGGGATGCTGGGGAATTCGGGGTATTTAAAAAACTTCCCCTCTGTGGAGCTCACAGCTGGCTGCTGTGGGGCTGGTTGTACTGGTGAGACCTGTTTTTCCTGTGGGATGCTAAACACAAGCACCTTCTTCCCAGCAGAGCCTGAGGTCCTTGCTGGTGGTGCCTGGGTGTGTGCAGGGCAGGCAGGAGCCCCTTCCAGCCCTGCTGTACTGCAGCAGCATCTGGTAGGGTGCGATAGGATTGCTCCAGCAAAACTTCACCCATCTCCAAGTTACTGAGGGCATCTCCAAGGCTGAGGGTGGGTGTAAACAGCCAGTGTAAAACATAGGCGTTAACTGACAGAATAGGTAAAACAAGAATAGATACATTCTCTTCCAGCCGGATTTGTGCACCCAGACTGGCCACGAGTAAAGTCTTCATTACCATTTGAAGCAGCCTTCTGTCTCCTCTAGAAATGGGGATCAGGCATGAAGAGTTGGATTACTTTGTCCTGCAGCCCTGTTCCACCCTGTAAATGTAGTATTTTTGCCACTGCTGTGGCAGTGCTATGTCAAAACTCCTTGGTGGCCATTTATAGTATAGGCTGTCTCACTGCCTCACCCGGGGCACGTACGGTTCAGCTTTTGCATGTTTTCCCCCGTTTTGGAAAAGAAAGATGCTATTTCCTTCCCTTCAGGAGGGTTTGCTTTTAATGAAATGTTGTGAAGTGCGGTATGGCTCCAGGGAGGGCTCTGTTACGCTCAAGCGTGGTTTCCTTGTCTGTATCTTTGTCATGCCCTCCTGGTGCCTCTGTGTTTTTCCCCAGGCGGAGCAGTGAGCGAAAGGTGCCGGCATCTCCCAAATGTGCTTATCCCAGGGCATTGAGAGCTGCCTGGAAGTTCAGTCTTTTCAGTCTTTTCACTGTGCAGCACAGGGCTCTGGGGAGATGGGATAGGGTAGCTGGGGTCCCAGCTGGCTGCTCAGCCCTGAACTCTTCCAGCTCAGCTGCTCTGTCGGGTCCGTAAGCCCCTGCACTTTTGGAGGGTAGAAATACAGTGGGAGCTGTATGTTGCCAGTAAGAGATGGCTTCCTCTCCTCCTCCTCGCCCACAGGGATGAAATGGTTGCGTAGTGTCTAAGGGATAGCAAGGTTTCATGCAATAGCAGTGCAGGACCCTGATGAGTGCTCTGTGCAAGGGGTCCAGAACCCCACGAGGTCCTGCCCCTCTAAGGCAAGAGGAGCCCCCCACAGCCCTTGCCATAATCTGGTGCAAGATGTGGCCATCACCTGGTTGTCCCCTGGCTTGGAGTGGCTTTAGTGACACCCACATGTCTACCTTCCTTTAGGAGGAGTGGCTCCTCTGTTGGGTTGTGGGACCCTACAAGAGCCCCTGTCAATGCCTCCACACACAGGTCTTGCTGCAGGACGCACCAAGTCCCAGGTTTGATGGGAGTGTGACCTGCAGGACTCAATTCCCTGGGTTCCTTGGGAGTGTGGCTGCTTGCCTTCCCCTCGGACTGGAAATCTTTGCTGGCTGGTAGGGGTTAGCATAACAAAGCGTCAGGTGAGAGGGAGGCATTGAATTTCAATAAACCAGCAACTGGGGAGTGAAATCTTGCTTCTAATTCCAGCCCAGGCGTCCCTCTTGCTTACCTTGGAGCAAATCTGCTCTAATGCATAGGAAACAGCTCAGCAACTGCAGCTCTGGCTGTCCTCGAGGTGCAGGCTGAGGTTTATTAAAGACCTGCAGAGGTCTGTAAAAAAAAATTTATGATCTTCTTGGGCTTAGTCATTGCAAGTTAAATATTTGAATAGGTAGGGGCAAGCGTTTTGCTGAAATTGGATGATCCCTTTCATATTTATGTTTGGTTACGCTTGCTCCGCATGTATTTGGATGCTTGGCCAGGGGCAGAGAGGGAGGTGAGGGATGAAAGGGACTTAATACAGAGGGAGGAAAACAGGAGCGGGGAGTGATTAGAATGGAGAAGAAAGCAAAGGAAACTACTGAAGGTTAAAAATAATAACAATTAGGCTGGGGGAGCCAAGAAGAGGCAGCAAAATAAATCAGGGCCTTTGAAGAAAAAAGGGGATAGACAGTGAAGCCTTTTATTAAAATCTAAATGGCTGACTCTGAAGATAAATGAGGTTGCAAAGAAACAATGAAAATAATAAAAAGTGGAAGACAGGAAGGAGGGAAATATTTAGAAGGAAAATGAGAGGTTTTCACAGGTGTGTGCGATTGAGCATGTCAGCAGAGATGCTCTGTAATCTGCTCTAGTACTGTGACAGCTACTGGGGGCTTTGGAAAAACAAACATGGCCCAAACCTTGCAATTATTTTTCCAGAGAGGTGAAGTTCCCTGTGTGTGTAAAGCTGACGCTGTCCTCCTTTTGTGTGTTTCTGGGGCTGCAGGTTACAATCCAGCCTTTCCTTTCTGGGATGTGTCAGGAGCTGCTGCACAGACAGTAAGCGAGGCCTCTCCCAGGGCACTGCTGGCTTTTGTTCCAGGCGCAGGGAGGCTGGAGAGGCAGTGATTCAGTGTTTGCTTGGGCTTGCACAGCCATTAAGGTATTCCCACCACCAGCAAAGGAAAGGGACTTTGATCACACCTTGGGAAAATCCTGCCATTTTCCACCCAAAAGTGTTGTGCTGCAGGGGGCTGTCTGCCCTGTTTTGGTGGCAGTGGTTGGTGATTTTGGGCGAGAAGGATCAGGGCACCCCGCTTGCTAAGGAGGAGCCAACCTCCTGTTGGGCTACTGTGAGGATTTGTAAGGTGGTCATCTCATTTTGTGTAGGTCCTTGGCACTGTGGGAGGTTTCTTGGCTTGGTAGGGCATGGCTCTGATGGATAAAGATGTCAGACTCTGCTCTGGGGAGGTGTGATGTTGTTTGCATTTCTTGGAGGTCAGGTCTGACCCGCAGACAGGCAGGTGGAGGAATGTGGTGGCTCCAAAGCAGGCTGGGATCTTCAGTGCTGCCCATCTCCATGGGGAGCTGTGCACGGCAAAATGGGGAAGGACTGAGTTCATTGACCTTGCTTTTCCTCCTTTCCCAGGGGAGCAATTTCTTTAAGGTGCACCTCACTCCCCGCAGGGACAGTCTTGCTGCCATCCACCAGCCTTGCATGCGTCAGTCCCTCAGTGGAAATAACATTTCCAGGAGGGAGCCAGTGCTCCATAGCTCAGTGGAAAGTCCTGTCTCAAAATCTCTCTCAGTGGTGTATTGGTCTGCACTTAGGGCAAAACCGCAGCAGTCACCACAAACTGTAGAGGTGGAAAACAGATATATGGCTCTTTTCCTTAGAAGAAAAACAGCAGAAATTGAATCACAGGGACCTAACTGCTTAAAATAGATGCAGAAAAAAATAAGAAGGGTGGGAGGAGACTGGTGGAGGTGAAACTCAGCGAGCCAGCGCTGGTAGCCCCGTTAGGCTGCACATCCACGCAGTCTGTCTCTGCTGCTGTGTTCAGGGTGAACATGTCACATTTCTCAGGGATGTGGCTGCCTCTTACCCACTCTCAGCCTGTGTTTCCACAGACAAACATCTTGTGGGCCACAGGAAAGAGTTCCCAAGCCAGGCTTACCCAAAGCCAGTGCTCTCCATGTTCTCAGTGTGGTGGCGTGCACCTCAGCAGCTCTGTGGATAAAGGAGGAGCATTTGTCAGCCTCCTAGGAATTTAATCTTCACATTTTTCTCATATTGTTTCTGGGTACTCTTGGGGGCTGAGTTTGCACTGGTGGCATGAAAGGAATTGGCTTTTCACTTGCAACGTGCGAGGTATTGAGTTTTGCATTTTGGCTATGTCTTTTCCACAGTCTTGTTACCTTGACCCCTTTATGGATACCCTTAAATTCCTGAAATTATCAAGGTGAACTGCATGGATTAAAATCTGCTACAAATATCTGTTTTAACAGCAAGGATAAGAGGCTGCATTAGTTTGACTGAAATCACTTTGTGTGGATTTCTCTGGCATAAACCAGACCTTAATAGATCCAGAATGTCTGAGGATGATCGAGTACTCAAACTTAAAATGAATTTTATGGGAAAATAGCTTTCTGTCTCTTTTATTTTGTGATTTTTGGGTTTTCTTTCCAGTGATGTCTAGAAGAATGAACATTTTTCTTAAATAAAGATGTTTGGTTTGTTTGGGTTTTTTTAAATCACCCCCCTGCTTATTTTGGGGCAGCAGTGTACAGTGTTGCTGTGTAGTCTGTTTTGCTATGGAGAGGTGGCATTTCAAAGAACCAGGCTGAAAGCTGTTTGGGGCCTTAATTGTGGCTATCTCTGCTGACAGGCCACAGGTGGAGAGTCTTTCCTGAGGAATTTCTTTCCCAGGTGTGCCTGTTAATGGGAGCTGTAAGAGTCCAGCTGAAGCTCCCTTCCCTTATGTATTGATTTCCCCACTCTCCCATCTGTGCTGTCATGATTCCACTAGTTCTTCAGTCACCCTTGAGTTTGCCAGGGCATAGGAGACTTGAATACCTAATGTGCTCAAGGAAGGCTTTTAGAACACAAAAAAAACCCCCACCAGAATAATTATGTGGAAAAAGAAAAAAAAAAACCTTCATACTATTTTAATGTAACAGGAGAAAAGGAACAATCTAAAGCTCTTTTCTTCCTTTTTGAAGACTGTGTTTATAGGAATTTAGCTGTGATCTGAAATATGATAGCCTTTAAAACTGTCCTGCTCTTTTACAGGGAACAAAACAGTGATAAGCAAGAAGGGAGGACGTGTCCTAGCTCTGCCACAAAACAAGGCTCTTGAGTCTGCCGTCAGTGGTTTTTTTTGTTTGAGTGGGTCCCTTGTTTTAGGATAGAATGCTGATATCAGTATCATCAAAGTGCTAACTTTGATGGAGATTTTTATAAAAGAAAGAAGAATAAACGTGGGCAGAAGAACTACTGAAGTTTGGTTTCCTGTGGGTTTTGCTTCATGGTTGAATTGCTAAGTATCTAAAAAAGTGGCAGTCACTGCTTTTGCCCAATTGCCATACCCCCATGGATATTTTCTAGGCGACTTTTTTGGTGTCTGAGGGTTGCCCAAACATGTAATTGTTTTCCAAAGAGGAGTATTAGTGGATATCTCTTCTGCTTCTCCAGCTATTCAATGAAATCTGAAAAACTTACGCTTGACTTGCTGTCTTCCCTCTCACTTTGGGAACTTCAGCCGTTCTCAAAGTAGTGGCCACTTGCTAAAGTTAGGTGGGAGACAGGTGCAAACGCTACACTGTCAGGTGGTGCTGTCTCCTCTGGAAGCCTAATTATCTGTAGGAAGAGGTCAGCCTGAGAACATTTACCAGCCAGAGGCTGGTACAAAAGGTGAAGATGGAAAAAGATACTGTCCAAGAATCTTGCAGTGCTGAGAAGCCCCTCGTGAAGACTCTTGTCTTTCAGCAGTCTTAAAAGGCTTACCTTCTCTCTTGCCCCCTCATTTTTCTTTCATAGCAGCCCAGGACATTTAGAGATCCCTCTTTTTGTAACTGCTTAGAACTTCTCTCGCCCTCCTTCTGCTCCAGAGTCATTTCTGGACTGATGTGAGTTGGTGGTGTTTCCATTGTGCTGTGCTTTCCTCCATCTGCTGAGCTGACAGCAACCACAGCCGACTGTCTGCTCCTGTTCCCAGGCATTTCTCTTCTCCCTAGGTGTCTCAGCCAGTTAAACTCCAGAGCCTATCTCTGCCCAGGGCATTCCTGGGGAGCAGCCTAAGTGAAATGCTTTGTGCTGGCCATTTTGCCATTTAGCTGCAGGGTAGGGAGCAGCAGCTGGGAAGCTGGCAGCTTGCAGAGCCTTTTGCACTTGGATGCAGGGGTGGAACAAGCCCAGAGAGGGAAAACTGGAGCTGTCTGTGGATCTTGGGACAGGAGTGTGTCAGCTGTGCTTGGCTGTCGTTCAGAGGCTTTACCAGTAGAAGGGCTGGAGGCCCTATAAATAAAATACTGAATTCTGCTGGAGTCAGTGCTATTGATCCTGCACTGGAGACATCGTACAAACTTCCTATTCACTAGTTAATTTTGTGACTTATTTTCTTTACTGTTTTGAGTGGGTTTCTTAATGCACTGCTTTGATGCACTGTGTGCCTTTGGGTTAATGATAGATGTGCCGAAAGTGTCTTCTCCTTATTTTAATGAGAGATTTAGCTCCTGAACAGTTCTTTTTAAATGCCCACAATTTCTTGCAAAGGATTTGGGGTGTCCTGGAAAACTTGGAGCACTGTGCCCTAGTAGACCTACCTGTATTTCAGAGGACTGAGCTTTCCCTTCTGACTGTGACCATCAGTGGCGTGTCTGTGCTGCTGAGATCAATGCATATAAAAATAAACTAATTTATTAAAAGATACTAATACACAAATGCCAAACACTCTCGTGCAGGAAGTCAACTGGTTGTAGATGCCACGTTAGCTTTTTCAGACTAGCTCATTGCTACACAATTGCACTTCTTGCAGTCTGGAAAGCCTAAAAGTTTCAAGCAGAGCCATTTCACCTCCATTTTACTTATCCTCTGTCCCTCAAATTACCACCACCTGAACTAAACAAAGCTTGGAGAGGAGAGAAGACCATGGCCATGTGAGTGAGAGGCCAAACTGCAGAAGTACTATAGGAAATAAACTCCTCAAGAAAACAGATTTGCAGAAGTGGATGTTACCTTGTTTTATCTATGTTACCTTGACCAGACGGCAGAAGACTGTCAAGTGTTTGGCTGAATTTGCTTTATTCATCTCAGTTCTGCTTTCCTCAGTCTCCTAGTAAAGGAGAAGAGCAGGTGGTACTTGTGGCTGGGAAACTTGGACTCCATCCTGCAAGAGCCAGACTGTGCCTTTCATTCATCATGAGAGTGCCAGCTTCAGAGTAACAGTTCTGACCTGCCAAAACCTTGTTGGAAGAAAGTAGCTTGGAAATATGCAAAAGAGCCACCACCCTTCCTTCTAGCTTCCAGAAATCCCTCCAGCTCATGCTGGCTTTGTGGCTCGCTAGATGGTTATTGTCTGGTGAAGATGTATGTTTGTACAATATGTCATGAATAATTTCCATTCAGGACAGGAATGATATAGATGAATGATATGATAGCTTTAAACAGGATTGCTAGATGAAGAAAAGATTTCCTCTGTCTTAGTTTGTATGGGTTTGGTTTTTGCTTTAGATTTCAAAACTTCTTCTCATCTACCTTTCAACTGTCCTGTGTCTCTCAGTAATCTGCATGTGAAGGATGTGATTCTCTCCTTCCCTGTCTGTGCATAAGGATGCCAGACAGGCATCTCTCTTTGTCTTTCCATGGGAACTTAAGACCCACACCTGGGCTGAACAGGAATTTTAGCTATAATAACAGAGTAAAGCCTAATTCTGTGATTTCTTTGGTACTTGCCTTGTGAGGTTTGAAATGCTCTGTTCTTGTGTGTTCAGCAGAAAAGTGGGTTTTGGAGGGGATAGACTCAGATTCTGCCTACAAAAACCATCTCCCAAGTGTGCCTTGGTCTGCGTTGCCTTGCCCTGGAGGCAGAAATAAATCAGTGCTGAGCCTAAGGAGTAGGACAGAAAGGGGTATTGGAAGTTGTGATCATGGGCTTTGCACCTCTAGGGACGGGGTAGGTGCCCAAAGGCAGATGGGAGAAAGGTACTTGCAGGTCTCAAAACCTTCATTATTGAGTAAGTGAAAGAAAAACAGCTCTCACGTGCACAACTTGACCTCCTGTGTGATCTCTGCCGAGCTCTTGAAGCAGGGGCACTAATCTCTGAAAGCAGCTCTTGCACTCTTATCTCTTGGTGTTGCTTGTATAGCTGAGGCAGAGGAGAATGAATCCTCCTTGAAAATTGATTTTTGAGAAGGGTGACTTACCTGACTATAAAGCACCACAAACATTATTATAGTCTGGGGGGAATGTGGCCTGGGATGTGTTTTGGAATGATACTACATGACTCTCCCTGTTCAGCTGTTCGTATTGCCTGCCTGCCTAAGTGCACTAGGTGGAATGAAATCAGGCTTTTCAAAAAAAAATTGGAGAAAAGTGGATTTTCTAAGCTTCCTATTTCTGTCATTTCTTAACTTCGGCTTCAGAGGTGTAAAACATTAAGACAGTGTTGCCTGCACAGCTTCAGAGGAGCCCGGGCTATGTCAGCTCCACGTTTGCTCCTTTTCTGCTTTCCCTGCCTGTCCTGCGGGTTCCAGGATGCTGTGGCTTAGCAGGTTGCCCTGTGCTGGTTTAAGCCACAGCAAATTCCCACATCCCTGCTCTTAGCTCACAAGTGCTGTTAAGTAAAACACATCGGCTTAACCCTCGGTGGAAGAGTTGCGTGCTGATGCGCTCTGCCCTCGTGTTTGCAGTGGCTTAGGCTTGCCTTAAGCTGCGGTGGCTGCTGGTGCTCGGGATCAGCGGGAGAGCTAAACCCCCACAGAGGTGAGATTGTGGAAGAGGGAGGGAGGCAGAGGAGGGATTCGTGGTCTGTCGAGGCTTGGCTTGCTGCTGGAGGTGATTGCCTCCACAGGTGAGAGGCTGGTGTGGCACATGGTGGTCTGCAGCCCACTGCTGCCCTCTCTGGGTCTCTCCCCCAGGCTCTGTTTTGGAGGGGTCTTTGGGGGCTTGGTGGGGCTGGGCTGGGCTGGCAGCCTGTCCAGGTGTCACTGAACACAGCAGCTGGGGCAGGGACAAATCCCAGGGCCAGCATCACCCAGAGCAGAACCAGGGTGTGAGCGTTACCTTTGGGAGAGCTGTGAGAGCAGGGCAGTGCCACGGTGTGCCTGGATCTTGTCTGGGTGTTCTGTGACCACAGAGCCTATCCAAGAATCACCTCCTGTCAAGTGCTGGGTATTCAAGAAGGGACATCCGGCCTTTTACCAAGCACAAGTTTCCTTGTTGCAGAGAAACAAACATCCATGTCCTTTTGGGTGTCATGTCTGCCACCTCCTCAAGCCTATTTTTTACTGGCAGACTGATTTGCACAGTCCCTGCAGAGCGCATCTACCTCTCAGAGCAGGATTGCAAGAAAATGTGTGCGTGTGTGAGGGAATAAAGGTTTTCCTCCCTGAGCTGGCTGGGAAATGGAAGCAGGGATGAATCCTGTGCTCCCTGACACAGACCCAGCTCATGGCACTTCTTAGCTGCCTCTCCATTCCCAGCGTCTCTGCCCTTTGGGCTGCTGTCGTCAGGGTTTGCTCCGCTGACGCTCCAGATAATTTTTGCTTAATGAACAAATGATGACTCTCTCTGCTGGGTGCCGCCTTGTCCTTTTACCACCCCTTTCTGGTTTCTCCTCTTTTCTCTTTTTTTTAGTTTTAATGAGGTCGCTTGAACTTTTCCACCTAAATTAGCTGTCCTAATAACCATGTGCTCCTTGGGATGCTTTGGGACATGGGTGGATGGAGGAGAAGGAGCTTGTTGGCAGGAGCCTGGTTTCAGGGGCTGTGAGTGTGCTCCCAGCACCTGCCACACTGCACCCAAAGCAGTCAGGGGAAGGGGGCTAGCATGTTTGGAGGAGCATCCACTCAAAGGAATGATCTGAACAGCACTGTGCTGGTAGGGCTGGAGCCCCAGAGTAAAGCCCAAGGGAAAAGGGGAGGGCAGGGTGTCCTTTTTCCTGGAGCTGAAGCACTTGTGAGAAGTTCAGAAAGCTTCAACTCTCCCAGGTCCGTCAAGGACAAGCCAGAACTGGGGCTGAGCGCATCTGCTCCCCTTGTGCAGGTGCCCTGGGTGCACAGGGAGGGGGTTTCTGATGGGGTCCTGGGGTACCTGCTGCCGACCCCAGTGGGTTTTGGGAAGCTGCAGGAGAGCATTGCTGTCCCATGTGCCTGGGGTGGGCGTGCTGGCTTCTGTCCGTGACGTCCGAGGGGTCTCACACAGCTCAGATGTGCGGCTTCGTCCAGGAAGCACTTCTTTCCAAGGGGCATTGTGGAGATGTGGAGCAGGTTGTGCAGTGGGATCCTCGGCCAGTGCCTGGGAGGGAGCAGGGTAGGCTGGATGTGTGACTAGTGGGGCCCACGACAAGAACGGAGAAGTTCAAGCCCTGAGTCGGGAAGCTGACCTAATTTCCCATTTTTGCATCTTCTGTTGGATTCTCTTCTCCCCTTTCTCCTACATTAGTTATTTTTGGTTGTTGGTTTTTTTTTTCCTCTGCCCTTTCTCACTTGCTGCTTGAACTCACCCAGTTGCATTGGGAGACGCATTTCTATTGGCATAATCATTCCAGGCAGTCGTTAATGTACCAACAAGGATACCATTGTAATCGGAGGATTTATTACTGCTGCTGTGAAACAACTGCCATGCTGTCTCACTTAACTCTTCAGCTCCCCTCCTGTCTTCAGCCAGCAGCTCAATCAGTAGCAAACTGCCCTTTTAAAAAAGCTGCAAGCATGCAGCCTGGGGACGTCTTATTTTATTCTGTTTTTTTTCCTGCTCTTACCATAGGATGCTGCAGTGATATGAGTGAGAGTGAGTTCAGTGCTTCACTATCCATTTCTGGATTGTGTTACAGATGAAAGTGACTTTGTTGTTAAACTTCTCATTTAAAATAAGATTTAAATATTTCCATGAAGAGTATATTTTGAATGCTTTTCTTTAGGCCACAGCAGTAGTGTGGCCTAAAGAACCTTGCAGTACCTTGAAGGGAATTCACTCTTTCAGAGAAGCATATGACTTCTTTTTTAGTTTAGTTAAATGATTGCTAGTATTTTATCTGCCTTTAACTATTCTTATTTTCCAGTACAGATGGGGCTTTGGTGAAGGAAAGTAATCCTCAACCAACCAGACTATTAATACTTGTTTTTCCCCATGGTAGCCAGAGCCTGGGTCTGTATGTTGGTAAGCAAGGAAGAGAGGAGAGAAAGGGACCCTGCACCTTCAGTCGCAGTGAAAATACTTCTTGGGCTGGTAGGTTTTCCTCCTCCAATTCTGGTCCTCAGGTAGGACCTTGGGCAGTGGAGGGAACGTACAAGCAGCAACAAGAGAAACAGAGCTTTCCTCTGCCTGCAGCCACCTGAGAGTTGCTAGCTGGTACTTAAAAACAAGACAAGCTAAAGAGACGCTACCAGTGGCGAGATCAGCTCAGATTTTTTCCCACTTGCAAAGGTGACATTGAGGGTCTTCATCGCTTTCACAGCGTGGCTTTTTTGCAGTGTGTTTCGTGACTGTCGAGGAGGAGTGCCTGGTGTGCTGCAGCAGGTATGGATCAGCATGTGCAGCTGATTGCCAGGCACGAGGGCTCCAGAGGATTACACTGCTAATCTAGGTACCGCTCCTGCCTTATCACCACCCCCTGCCTCCCGCCGCACGCCTGCACACGTACTTGGATCCTGTACAGAATGGGAATCGATAGTGCCGTGGGGGAGGGACGTGAGGAATGTGGACCCCCGAGAGCTTCCAGTGACTGGGAGACAACAGGTCCCTTCCAGCTGCTTCTGTAGCAACGTGGTGGCAGACCCTCCCTCCTTCCCTGGGTGGCATGGGTGGGCACAGAAGGTTTAGCAGATTTTGCAGAGTCTAATAACAAAGCGCTGTGTTCCTGTTCCTCATATTCCCACCCTCGTTGCCATTCAGGTGCCTGCCATTGCTCACCTCTGGGTTCCCCAGGGTAGCTCTGGCATTGCTGTTCCCCTTGAGCATCTTGCTTCTGTCTGGCACACACAGCTGGAGGGCTTTGGAAGGTTTATTGGTGCTGAGCTGTGATCCCTGTGGGGCAACAAGTTGTTGTGGGGCAGATGGAAACGTAACTTTTGCACTAATTCCCTGCAAAATCCAGGGTGTATGTCTTAGCCAGAAACAGCTTCTTAGGAGTAGGGAATACGTGTATTTGTTATTCCTAAATAGTTCACACCGGATACTTGGCAAGCTCAGCTCTGTCCAGGTGGCATGAAGCAGGCAGCTGGGGGCACGGGGTAGTACCATAGAGTGTCTCTGAAGTGTATCAGTGGGTTAAAGCTCTAAGGAGATCCAAGGGAAGAAGAGGTTGCTGCGTTTTGCTTCTTCTGCAGTGACCCTGAGATGGTCCAGCTGTATTGAGTAGCCTGTCTAAGTTGTTTTACTCCTGAAGAGCCTGAAGTGTAAGGCTGCTGTGGTGCTAAGTGATTTTCACAGCATTGTTTCACCAGCTTGAGCTAGAGAGCCGCTGGCTCCCAGCCTGATGCTCCTCCTGCATCACTTAGCAAGGAAGGGGAGTCTCAGGCAGGTTTGCTGCCTTGCCTGGGAGTAGAGAAAACATTGGTAGATCTCTTCTTTATGTTGGCTCATAAAAGCTTTCATTGCCTACCCCTTGGAGGTGTTTGGGGTTTTGGAGACCCAAGGATGAACCAGAGCCAGCCTGGGGAAAAGTGAGACACCTGGATCATCCTTGTGTGCGTGGGTGGAGTTCAGCATGGCATTGGGAGCTGCTGGAAGCCTGGATCTTGTCCTGGGGCTTGGAGAAAAGCATGTTGAGGTGTGCACCAAATGTGCACCAAGTGTGCACCTGGGAACTCCAGTCTCTGCTCCCTTCCTATTTTCCAGGAGACTATAAGCCAGTTCCTTGTCCTGAAGTTAGCCGTAATTGGTTCTCTAAGTTCTCATTGATTGTGTGTTACTGAGGTGTGTGCATTTGAGGCAGGTTTGACTGGAGCTGGGTGTGCAGGCTGCCTGAGGAGGGCTGCCCTGGCCAGAGGGGAGCAGCTCTGAGCTCCTCCTCCTGGTCCTGACAGCTGGGCCCTGGGACTCTCCCTGGCTGGGTCCCTGACACCCTCTAGTGGAAATATTTATATTTAATATTTCAAGAAACTTTCAAAACTTGGTGGTAGTTGTGAGCACCCTGTGCTCAGCAGCCCATCCAGTGCCCTCTGCAGTGACCTGTGGCTTGGGGACTCATAGGAGATGCTGTATTCCTTGCTCTTAAGTGTTGTAAGTACAAGCTCAAAGCTGTCAGCTGTGACTGGCTCAGGGATGACATCATGCACAGTAGATTCGCTCCCAGGTATTGCTTTTCAGTCATTCCTCCCTTTGTCCAGGTGCTTGCTGCCAAACCTAACCTTGATGCTGGAGGGGAGTTCTACTCACACTTGGCAGAGGGTCATGACAGCTGCAGAGATGGACTTGTGTTTGGGGACAAGGAGGAAGCAAGGCTGGGTGCTGGGGGAAGTGCAGAGAAGGCTGCCTGGATGGCACATGAGAAGAGGAAGAGAGAAGAGAAAACAGGCAGGAGCTGGGTGAGAAAGAGTAAAAGGATGTGTCCTGCAGCATCCCACTTGGCTCTGATTCAGCAGAGCAGAGGCTCTGCTCCCTTTCATACAGGGAGGTGACTCTCATCTAAGCTTGTCCTTGCTTTCAAGTGAAGCTCAGCTTGCAGAGTGTCCCCAGAAGTCCTGGTGCTTCCTGCGGCAGGTGACTGCAGGATGAGTGTGGGTGGCTGGCAGCGTGAGGGCTGGCAGCAAAGGCAGGGCTCCCAGGTGAGCACTGTGCAAAGACTCACTCATGTCCTGATATGCAAACTGATGTCTGTGAAGCCTGATGAAGCCAGGGTGAGTGGCTTGGGAGGAACTTCTTTTCCGAGAATGCACATCCTCCGTGCTCTGTCCTGCCTTGGTGAGCGCCCTCGCAGTGTTCCCTGCTTCCTTTTTTCTCTGTGACTTCCAGCCCACGTCTGCTCCAGCTTGATGGGCTAAGCCATGCCTGTAGCTCTTTTGTTACACAGAGTCACAGAATGGGCGAGATTGGAAGGGACTACTGAAGGTTATCTAGTCCAATCCCCCTGCTTGATCAGGGTCCCCCAAAGGACGTGCAGGATTGTGTCCAGAAGGCTTTTGAGTATCTCTGGAGAAGGAGCCTCCAGAGCCTCTCTGGGCAGCCTGGTTCAGTGCTCTTGTTGACCTCACAGAAAAGAAGTTTTTCCTCATGTTTGTCTCCTCCTACTGCTCAGCACCACCTGGCTGCACCCTCTTGATGCCTGCCCTTCAGACACTTGCATACATTGATGAGGTCCCCTCTCAGTCACCCCTTGTTGGTGCAGGCCAGTGGGGTCTGTGCCTTGGGAAAAGCGTTTTCTTTTCTCCTACCAACTTCCTCCCTCACTGAACACAGTACCCGAGGCACATCTTGCAATGTAAATAAAACAGCTGTTTGTGCATCGCTGGCTGAGCACAAGAGTAATGGTGTGAAGCACAGAGCCTCCCCGCTGTCCCAGCCACCTCAGGGCTCTGGCTTGTTCCTCCCTGATCATCTGATCCTCGAAAAACTGGGCTTTCATTTATCAAACAGGTCTCAAATCCTCCTGGTTAGGAAGGTGTCGCTGACTGAATGTATGTCCCTGCCATGCTGACATAAGACAACAGCCTGAAGGCTGTGTGCAACCCAAAAGGTCTTACCAGTTCCTCTAGCCAGGAGGATCTTGGTTGTCTTTTTTTAAGTAGGATTAGCAGGAGGAATGCAGCACTGTGTGTCAGGTGTTACCACAGTTAAATTACAGCGTTAACCACATGCCGACACCTCCTGATTTTTCTCCAGGAGTGCGCTTTGCAAAAACTTGCCTATGTGGGATAAAGGATGCTAACCCTCCAGCAGGGTTATGACCTGGAAATACAAAGTCATGGTTTCAGCTGGCAAAATGATGTCTGTGCTAGCCTCCAACCTACTCAGGGAATGGTGTGACAAGTGCTTGCCTGAGACCCAGCCTTCAGACAGGCTTCCCAGCATTACTCCCGGGAAGCGGGCAGCTCCACGTCTGGCAAGCCAAGTGCCTGTCCCTCTTGGAGCATGACCTGGCTTGTCCTGCAAAGCCAGACAGGCTCCTGAGGTCAGCAGCTCCCTGTGCTTACCCAGAGAGCAGCTGTGCTGCTGAGCAGAGCTGGGGGGCACACAGGGAGCTGGTGGGGTACGCAGGGCTCTCCTGTCAGGGGAGAGAGGACAGGCACATTTCCTTAACAGGGTACCTGCTTTCCCCCCATAAGCTTTGCACAGAGGCTCTGCATTCGAAGCATCTCCTTGGGAAAGTCACTCCAGCAAGATGATGATGATGCTTAATTTATTTAAATAGCATAAGAGAAGTTTTAAGAGCACATGGCTGGAGGGCGAAGAGAAAGGAGCTGTGCATCTGTGAAAATTATTCAGTAAGGTTTGAAATGAGTTTAAAGCTTGTTGTGCAGGCAGCGTGAGCTGGCAAGGTTAGCTGTTGCTGTCACCACTGTTGGGGAGTCAGGGGTAAGGGGAAAGGTGAAGTAACGAGGATCCTGGCCAGAAACTATTGCCAGCAAGCCAGGTTGGGGGTTCCAGTGAGAGAGATGAGGGGAAGGGTGGGAGTAGAAGATGTGGTGGTCCCAGGGACAGAGGCAATGACCTACAATGTAAGCAGCCTTACAAGGTACTTTCCCTGCCGGGCAGTAAACTGGGTGGTTAACGTGTGGTAAAAGAAAATGCTTCCCATGCGGACTGGATGTGGGAAGATTTCCCTCTCATTTACTCCCAACTTGTTCCTTTTTTTCTTTGCCCTCTTCTGATTTTGACTTTTCTGCCATAAATAATCCCAGTGGTCTTCACTGCGGCTCATTACTCTCTGTAGCAATGCCTGAATGAAACAGATGCAGCTTCTGGCAGCTCAGCTAATTTTGTCAAATCAGCCAGTGCTATCAATGAAACCAAACTGAGATATGTTAATTATATTCCACTGGTATGTGGCAAAACCGTGGGCATTAACAGGCACGCTAACACTGCCTTGTGTGCAGCGCTGGGGAGAAGGTTTACATTCTTTTTTCCACGTGATGTTTCTTGAGACAGCAAAGTCTAGAAAGGCTTCTTTATTCAAAAGTCTTTTCTTCTGGTGGTAGAACCTCTTGCTGAATCCAAGCAAGGTTGGGAGGCTAACGTTTTTGGTTTTCGTCCTGATTTTAGGAGCTATACTCCCTTTCCTCTGGTTAATCAACTGGAAAAGTAGCCAGCAGTTCTACTACCAAGTGCCTTGACGTGGCTGTGTCCTGGGAGTGAGCGCTGGTCAGGATGCAATTGTATTGCTGCCCTTAGAGGAGCCAGTTCTGTCTGAATGCAGAAACCCCTTCCTTTGGCCTGAGGGGGTCATTAGAAGATGAAACTGTATAAACAAAGGAGAAGGGAATTGAGTCTCCTGACTTTTTTATGAGGGAAGATTAAAGGAACTGAACATGCTTGGCTTGGCCCCACCAGTGACTGAGGAGGGGTGAAGACCGTGCCAGGGCTAAGGAGTGGCTGGAGGATATGGGCAAGGGGGGGTCGCAGAACGTGCTGGGGGGCACATGATGGAGGAGAGATTCCTTGTGACAAAATGCCTTGATGGGAAATGGATGCATTAAACTGTGCTGCTCTGCAGCGTGACAGAAAACCTTGTTCAGTTGTTGGGCCCACGGAGCAGGAATTTAAGCACCCACCACACTTAAAGTTTGTGCTGCAGGTCACAGTCTTTCCCAGCCAAAGGCTTTGAGGGTGATTCTCTTCTTGGGGGCTAAATGTGAGTTAACACAGCCTTGCTAATACTTAATTGCAACTGTAAAAAGAAACTTCTTCCCCAGCTCTCTTTTAAGGTGTTTGGCCTTTACTCTCAGTATTTTGACATTGCTAATTCTGGGCTGTTTCTGTCCTGCTCCGCTGCAGTGATCCCGGACTCGCTGCGGGTGACAGCGGTCCCGCAGACGCTGAACAAGGTGGAGCACGACTCCCTGGAGCTGAAGTGCGAGGTGTCCAAGAGCACAGCCCAGCACAGCCACGTCTCCATCGCGTGGTACCGGCAGCGAGGCAGCGAGGCGCCCGTCGAGATCGTCTCCCTCAGCCGCGACTTCGTCCTGCGGGCCGGCAGCGCCTACGCCCAGCGACAGGCCACGGGGGACGTGCGCTTGGACAAAGTTGGGGAGACCACCTCCAAGCTCACCATCTACAACCTCCACCCGTCAGACCAGGGCGAGTTTTACTGCGAGGCGGCAGAGTGGATCCAGGACCCGGACGATTCTTGGTATGCCATGACCCGCAAGCGCTCGCAGGGCGCCATCGTCAACGTGCAAGCCACCGGTCAGTGTCTCCTTGGCCTTTTCTCCCTTGGCTGGGCAGTGGGAGGAGATGGAAAATGGGGCTGTGCCTTGTTAGGTGGCTGGGGTTTGGCTCCCTGCTTTGCCATGTGCCTCACTTGGGGGCCTGCTGGCAGGGTGAAACAGGGCAAAGGAGGGCCCAGGCACTGCCTGCAGCCAAGGGAAGTGTCAGCAAAGGGCATCAAGGGTGCTTGGGTGGCGGGCCCTGTTTCCTGATGTGGCCAGGGATCTGGGGCTGGCACAGAAGCTGAAACATACATCTTAAGCACTTGGTGCTAGCACAGACAGTGAGGGTTCCCGTACGTTAGGACATAAGAGTGACAGAGCAGGGAATTAAACTAAAAATCTCAGCAAGCGCTTTTGTATCACACAAGGTCCATTTACAAGTCAAAATTCCTCTCCTAGCCCCCAGCACAGGTTCCTGCTAAGGATCTAAAGACCCAGATGAGCTCTTTGTTCCTCACTGATATTCCCAAAAGTTCTTCCTCTTGACTCTGGCTGAGCAGGGTGTGAATAGGACTAGGCTCCAGGTCATATTCCACAGTGGTATTGCATGCTGGTGTCATACCAGAGGTGCTGCCTGGAGGAGAGGGATGTCACTGAGGAAGCCTTTGCTTGCTCTTTGCTTGATGGGCAAGAAGGGGCCTCTCTGGCAGCACAGCCCAGCTGGTCTCCCACAGCAAAAGCAAGTCCCTAACCTTTTCACCTCTGGATGTACTTATCTGAGGGTTATTGGCTATGCAGGGCGCAGCAAGCTGTGAACGCCTCACATTGAGGCGTGCTGGCTCTCCTGGTGGGCTTTGCCATCCTGACACGAGTCGGTCTGTCTCTCCCCAGACAAGGAGTTCAGCGTCCGGCTGGAGACAGAGAAGCGCATGTACATCGTGGGCGAGCCGGTGGAGTTCCGGTGCATCCTGGAGGCGCAGAACGTCCCCGACCGCTACTTCTCCATCTCCTGGGCCTTCAACAGCTCCCTCATCGCCAGCCTGGGACCCAACGCCGTGCCGGTGCTCAACAACGAGTTTGCCCAGCGTGAGGCCCTGGGCCAGCTCAAGGTGGCCAAAGAAAGCGACAACGTTTTTGTGCTGAAGATCTACCGCCTGCGCCTCGAGGACAGCGGCAAGTACAACTGCCGGGTGACCGAGCGGGAGAAGACCGTGACGGGAGACTTCATCGACAAGGAGAGCAAGCGGCCAAAGAACATCCCCATCACTGTCATGCCACTCAGTAAGTAGAGGCGTGCCCATCCCCTCCTGGGGGCATTGCTGTGCTGGGCAGGTAGCTGGGAAAGATGTGGTGTGCCCAGACTGCAGCAGCACGGGACAGGGAGGATAAGAGTTCATGTGCTGTTCAGAGTTGGAATCCCAACTGTCAAGGCGTGTTTTCATTGTTGGGAAGGGGATGAAAAGGAGGAATGTGTGTCAGGCTCGTAGGTGGGGAGTCACGTCCCCACCTTGGTAATGACACCAAGCTGGCAGTTCCGTTCTTGAGCTGAAGGTACATGTGACAACCTCTGACTTGCTCCTCACATCTTTCTCCTGGCCTTGCTCTGCGGGGAGCTGGGCGCTCTGTAACGTACTCAGCAGGCATAGTGGGGAGACCAGCTTGGCCTTGGTTTATCCTAGGAGCTGCTAGGTTCCTGCAGGCTGTTACGTGATGGTGATTCAGCTGTCTCGCAAGACAGCTGTACTGGAAGAAACCAGGTGTGCTCCTTGAGCCCCAGTGCTCTTCAGCATGGAGCTCCATCCTGGTCACTGTGTGTCAGCCAGCTCTGGTGAAAACAACTGGAAGCTTGCGTTGAAAGTCTCTTACATTTGTCAGATAAACATGGTGAATACAGAAATAACAGATTGGGAGGAGAGATTCCACTGACTTATTCCTTGATTTGCTCTCTGAAACTCTGGTATCTGTGGCATGGTGAACCATGCATGGATTGCCCAGGCTATCATGGCAGTGGGCTTGGACCAAGCAGAGGGTAGCTGCAGGAGTATTTTGTGCTATATTGGCCTCCTATGTCTTAGATTTGTAGGGAAACGCAGCCCTTTCCTCCAGCTTTTTTTTCCCCTCCTCATTTCTCCAAAAGAAATTCTGTTTCTTTTCTCTCCTACCGATATTTGGTCTCATTTGTTTGGCTTTGAAAAATCACTCTAGGTAGAAATCTTGCATTGGGCAAATGTCTAAAATGTATGGTTTCTAGACCCAGCCACCTTTCAGAAAGATTTGATTCTTGCCTTTGGTAAATCAGCAGCTGTAGGAACAAACGTGATGATTTTTTTTAAGGGTACTAAGTGTCCAAAACTCTCATGGAAAGCAGCAGGAGTAACCAGCACTCAGTATCTCTGAAAAACCAGCCACAAAGCCTTACACCTCTGGAAAGCTCAAGATACCAGATTTTTTTTGAACATTACCAAACAATGATAGCTACGTTTAGTGTCACTAGCAGTGGGAGCTTGGGAGAGCTTCTCCCAAAAGGTGTTGGTAGGAATGGATGTGGCAAGATGGTGATGAGGATGACGTGAATCGAAAAAGCCACAGGGCGCTGGAAGCTTTTTTTTTTTGGCAGAGCCAGTTGCACACAGTGCATATTGTAGCAACAGAAATTCCCTCAAGTTTTGCTGAGATCCCATCCCGGACCTGTGACCAGAAGACACGGCAATGTCTCCTGAGCCGTAGGCAGAGATTTCTCCCAGCTTTGGCCTACACCTGCCTTGAGTGTGCAAGTCACCAGGAGCAGCTCGCTGCCCACCTGCTGTTTTTGGATGTGGTCACGCATGAGGTTAAGATGTGCCTGGACCCAAATGCGTGGGCAGTTTCCTGCACCTGGTGGAAAGCGTCTCTGGCCAGCAGCGTCCTTCTTGCAGCCCGAGCAGTGGCGAGTGTGTATCATCTCCCCTGTGTGTATGCGTTTCTCTCCTTAGAGACCAGCATCTCCTTGGAGATAATCAACAACGCCAGCAGTGTCTTGGAGGGAGAGAGCCTGCGCTTTGGCTGCAACGTGCGCTCGGGCCTCGGGCCCCAGAGCCGCCTCTCGGTCGCCTGGCAGCTGGTGGACAAGCTGAACCGGCGCAGCGAAATCGTGCGGCTGGACCGGGAGGGCACCCTGCACCCCGGCCCCGCCTACGCGGAGCGCAGCAGCTACGGGGGCATCCAGGTGGAGCAGGTGCGGCCCGGCTCCTTCACCCTGGAGATCTTCAACAGCGTCAAGGCGGACGAGGGCCACTATGAGTGCCGGGTGGCCGAGTGGACACGGACGCTGGATGGGGAGTGGCAGATGGTTGGGGAGCGGCACACGAGCACCCCGGTGTCCATCACTGCGCTGGGTGAGTACTTGAGGCGTGGGGGGCCCTGGGGCCACAGTCCCCCGTGTGCCTGGCCGTCCCCCAGAAGGTGACCTGCAAATCACTGAGGCTGTTCCCAGCGCTCCTGCCTTTGCTTGCCAGCAAAATGGAGGCACCCAGCAGCCTGCCCACAGCTCCTCGTAGGTTGGTGCAAAACACCTGCATGCGCCGTTGTGTGTGGGGGCGAAGTCCGAGGGGTGGCTGTGGCAGGAGCGAAGCAGGGAATGGCTGAGGAGAGGGATAGGGCTTCCGGTGTCCTTCGGAGGACAGGGGCTGCCAGTCCCGTGATGTGTCCTGCCAGTACTGGAGCTGGGTTTTGGTCGGTGCAGTGGTGGTGCTCCATTGGCAGCCCATGGACATCGAAGCTTCCTTGCCTGCCCTGGGTAAATCTTACCTCTGCCCACACCAGATCAGGAGTGCGAAGCGCTGGGCACGTGTTGGCCCAAAAACCAGAAATGGTGGGCATCTCTGTCAGAAAGCATGGGTCAGGAATGGTCCTCGCTGCCTCTGCAGGGAGACACTGAGCTGCTGGCCCAGAACCACAATGTTGTCCATGACCCAAGTAAACCAGTACCTGGGATCATTGCAGCTGGTAGTCTGCTCTACCAAGGGGCTCCTCAATTCAAACACAGTGAAACCACGTCAGTTTAGGAGAGGGCAGGCAAGGAGTTTGACACTTTGCAAGGATTATGAATTGCTTTGGTCCTCTTGGGCTGGTTCCAAAAGTGATCTGCAGAAGGCTGAAGAAGGGATGATTGCTTCTATGAGGTCACTGATTTTCAGAATGCCAAGACTAAGACAATCAAGGAGCTCTATTGAAAGATTGAGCTAGGAATTTTGGCAGGAGGGTGGGGATTGTGTGGCATTATATTGGTACTCTGAAGTATTAATCTTAAGCTTTGACAAGATGTGTGTGAGACCAAAGTCGTATTGTATTCTGATGAAAATCTTGCTTTTTTCCTCCTTTCCTCTTCTTTACTTTTGACTCCCTTTCAGAGGCTGTTTTGTCTGGAGTTAGAAGTCTTTTCTGTATAGCTTCCAAAAGCAGATAGGGATGTTCTTTTGTAAAAATTAAAGGAAGATTCTCATCTAGTTTCAATGGTGTCTTCCTTATGAGGTCAGCAGCATTTGGCCTGCTACAAGTCCCAAGTGTCAGCCCTTCCCTTTACTCTGCCACTTGTAAAAGTCTTGAGATCAAGCACTGAGATTTTTAAAATGTGTCACTTCTACTCTTGTTAAAATTTAAGATGCTCAGAAGTGCACAGCAGTTCCAGAAGATGTGATGGAAAGGTTCTCCCACCTCCTCTGCTTCTCAGTCACTAGCTCTTGAGCATGTTCTGTCTAGTCCTAAGAAATTCCTAGGTCTCTTTAACTAGCAAAGCTGAGGTACCTCATAAAGATACAGTAGAGAAACCATTGAGTATTGTTATGCTGCTGAATCTGGTATTTTTTTGTTCAGTTTAATGTTTTCGAAATGTCCTGAGAAACTCAAATTCAGGGTGCTAAGAAAAAGCAAGAGAGGTTTATGGCTTCAGAAACTGCTGTTTTAAAAAAAATGCAGTAAATTTAGTGACACATTCAAAGTTAAGTTCTCATCGTTTGCCAGCCTGCCGGGGTAGGAAACTCTTTAGCTGATGATGTTCAAACCCATAAATCTAACCACAGGGTGGTTCAGAAGCAACAGCCAGAAGAGAGAGATGTGCTGTCTGAAGAGACCAGATGTTCCTGAACTTCTCAGGCTCTTGAGTGTGTGGCACAGACTTTAGTCCCTGTCTGGCCACGGAAAGAGGGGGTGAGGGAGTGCTGTATTTTTGTAGGGAGGTTTTGCAGAAAACCAATCAGCTTTCATGCTTTTTGTACCAAGTCCCAAAAGAAGGGCTTTTGTTTCTTAACCCAAGTGCCATGACCACATTGATGGAGTTGGAAGACCTGAGAAACACACCTGTCTTATGCATGACTTCATGAAGCTTCCTTACCCATGCCAGCTGGAGAGTAAACTTGATGAAGTCAGCTGGTCTTGGTGAAATTAAGCTGGCTTTCTAGGGCCTTCTCTGGCTCAGGATTTCTCTGAGCTGGGCCTGGTAACAGACTTCCCTGGGGCAGGAGGGCTGCTGCAGGGTCTGAAGGTGAGGGCTTACGTGGGGCTGAGACGTAACAGCTCTGCAGGGGAGGCAGCCTGGGTCTCACACAGCCCTCTTGGGTAATCACTGAGCACGCTGTGAGAGGCCTTAATCCCGAAGATTGACCTGTTTTCTCGGTAATTACACATCCCGGAGCTCTGGCACGGTGACGCCATGGGGTTGCAGAGGCTCTTGCTGGAAGTGTGCAGATTTGGTGGGCTCCATGCTGTGCCTGGACTGCCTGCAGCAGCAGGGAGCTCCTGGCTCATCTTTTTGAGCCAGTAGCAGGCTGAAGCTCCATGCTGATCCAGAAGATGTTCCTTTTTTGACTGGGCAGTGTCTGGGGTCTCCTCAAGCGGTGGCAGCTCTGCTGAGAGCTGGGGTGGTCAGCCCTCAGGGAGAGGGAGAACTGTCAGCCCATGTGGGATGCCCCGTGGAGCCTCTGAGGAGGGGAGTGCTTCTTGGGCACATTGGCAGAAGAAAACAAGGTCCCTGTTAAGTCTGTTGGCCACACTGAAGTGACTGGAAGAGAAGAAAATGTTTTTCTCTGCAGCTTGGACCAAATGAGCAATGGAAATACTCTGACTAAATATGTAAGCCTGACTGGCTTACAGTTGACTAACTGGAATATGTTACCTTTTAATTACTAATAGGCTGCTGATTTCAACTCCCCTAAACAAGCAGGGTGCTGGGGGTAGACAAGTCAAAGTGTATTGGCCAGCTTGCAGAGTGGCAGACTTGCAAGAATAACTGCATAAAGCTGTCCTGGAGTTGTGATATGGAAGAGAACAAAAGCTGTGCTGTGTGAAGAACAGGAGCAACCAGCTTCTCTTCCAGTTTGCCTCCATCCTGGGGTTTTGTAACCATTGCCACCTCTACGATGCATGTTTTGAGGGCTGCTACTTCTTGCTTTCCTCATTCTTCCTCCAGATGCAGCAACCAGATGCAGACCTGGGTTGGGGGACAGGGTGGGACCCCCTGCCCAGGAGGTGGATGTGAATCACAGGAGGCTGGTGCTGAGTAGCTGCTCTGCCAGGTGCTGCTCCGTTGCCGTTGCGCTGCTGCATTTCCCTTCAGGGTTTTGGCAGCCTGCAGAGGCTGGCTGCCCACCCCCTGTGTCTCAGGGGATCTCACTCCTCTGGGCAGAATTCAGGGGCAATCCTGCTACGGCTGTGGCCCGTGCTCACTCAAGCAGTCACTGCTGCTCAGGCTGTCACCACTTGTGTGTTTTTGCCTCTGCTTTTCACCTCACTTGGCCATAGCAAATGGGAAGCTGACACAACTTGAGCGGCTGATTGCACCACTGGATGACCACACTATGGCTTTTGCATGCTGACGGCAGGGCCTCCTTAGGCAGGTGTCTCAAAGCCCTCTCCTCTCTTCCCACAGAGGCCGGATTTGCTGTCACAGCCATCTCCCGCACCCCGGGGGTGACCTACAACGAGTCCTTCGACCTGCAGTGCATCATCAAGCCCCACTACCCGTCGTGGGTGCCGGTGTCGGTGACGTGGCGCTTCCAGCCGGCGGGCAGCACCGAGTTCCACGACCTGGTCACCTTCACGCGCGACGGCGGCGTGCAGTGGGGCGACAGGGCCGCGGCGTTCCGGACCCGCACCGCCATCGAGAAGGCCGAGTCCAGCAACAACGTGCGCCTGAGCATCAGCAGGGCCAGCGACAGCGAGGCCGGCAAGTACCAGTGCGTGGCTGAGCTCTGGAGGAAGAACTACAACAGCAGCTGGACGAGGCTGGCGGACAGGACCTCCAACCTGCTGGAAATCAGGGTCCTGCGGCCAGGTGAGTGCCAAGGGTGTGTGGAGGGGGTTGAGGCGCGTGTTGGGGGGATGTGCTGGTGCTGCAGAGGTCTCCCCTGAGTTAAGACTGCTCTTCTGGCAGTGACTGATGTTTCTCACTTGGCTCGGCTCTTGGACTGATTATGCTGGAGTTCCTTTATTCACCTCTGGGGAAGTGGGTCCTCTCTTTGCTTCTTGTATGCTATTCTTGGGGTTTTCTTCTGGGAAGTGAGGTGGCTGAGTTCAGTCCAGTCTCTGGAGTGTTCCTGTGAGACAGAGGTGGTTGTTGGGTTGCCTCCTCCATTTATCAGGGCTGATAAATGAAAAAGAGAGGAGAAGACTGGCACAAACAGGATCAAAGCGAGAGATGTGTTCCTACCAAAGCAGCATGTGCACTATAGGTGGGGTGCTGCAGCTCTGCTCTAATAACTGGGTGCATCTCTCATTCTGATGGAGGCATCATCAAAAACAGGGAGTGATCAAAGAGCCTGGATTTCATCCTCACCAGAAATTGAGCCCTTTTGGCAGAAAGTCTCCATGGCCACAGGTGCCAACACAGAGTGTGCAACAGATAAGCAACAGGCACCTGGCATGGCAGGGGCAGTCTGTAGAAAACCTACAAGGTGCTGTCCCTGTACAGCCACTGGAGAGAGTGAGGGGCCTTCTGTAGGCCTTGTCACTGATATTTTGGTGGTGCCCCTATTGTGCATGAAAAGTGCAAAGATATGTGGCCACGGTAGCTGTGGGCTGTTGCTGAGCTGAATGGTGTATTGCTGTCTTGACCTTAGCGATGGAGTTGGTGTTTGGAGTGAGTCTTCTAACACCTTCAGGACTATTGGCTCAGGTCCTTGCTGCATGTTAGTCCCCCTTTTGTGTTCCTGTGCAGGACTCCTTCCTAGGGTCTCTCCTGGTTAGGCTTTGTGTTTTTCCTGTCGGTATACCTCTTTATACTCCTTCCACCTTCCCCAACCCTGTCCTTAGACAACTCAGGGGATGCTGTGAGCTCCAGCCACCTCATGAGCTTTCCATCATTTTTCTTCCCTCTCTCTCCTTTGCCCTCATCTCCAGGTTAATCTTCTCCATTTATCTTGATTATGCTGCCTTGTAATACATGTTTTACTGCTTGCAAGGTCGAGTTGGTGATGTTCATCATTTTAGCTTACTTCCCTAGGAAACAGTGTTGAATGGATGTGGTCCCTGGAGTAACATGCTTCTTCACAGCCCTGCGCGTGCATATCTGTGTGTGGGACAGAGAGGGAAAGAGAAATCCTTGATAGCAGCTTCCGGAGGAGAGCCTATGTGTCACAGCTCAGGGTGGCAGGCAGCTCAGTTAAACCATGCTCTGGCAGCCTGTTGTTCTTTGCTGGAGCAGTAACCCTCAAGTGATGCCTTAACAGATCAAGTTGTCTGGTTCTCCATGGTTTTTACCTCTCCCTGTCTCTCAGCTGCTCAGCAAACAACTGCAAAATAAATCTTAGCTGTCAGTTCAATGAGCCCTGCATAATGTTTGAGGCTTTATGGCTCACGAGCGGGGATGGAAGAGAAGAGGGATTCCTCAGAGCTTTCCCAGCACCATGGCTGCACCCTCTCTGTGTTTTGTTAGCATGTCCCAGGCAGACTTCGGGAGCGGGTGGTTGACGTTCTCCATGAGTGAAATGTTGGCAGTCAGACCAGGGACTGCTCTGGTTCTCTTGGGTTTTGCAGGTGGCAGAGGGTTGTACTGTGTCATTCCTGGCTCTTTGGCTGGATGATCTTGAGAGAGGATCCAGGATGGTATGGAGACACCTTCCCCAGACACTTCTGAATGAATGTCCTAGAGCCCTCCCAGTCAAACCTGTGCTGATGAAGTGGGTGCTGGTTTCCAGATAAATATCCAAGGCTTCTCCAAAAAGGGTCATTCAGGACCCCTGAACAATTAAACAGCTGAGAGCACTGTCTGTCTACTTCTGTTCCACTACAGTCACCCTAATCTGAGATAACTTCAGGTTGCTGTTTGGTGTCTCAGTCCTGGCTTTTCCTTTGCCGTTAGCCATGGGTGTCTGCCTTGACCCATGTGCTTGGAGCGACTTATCTCCATTATCGGTCCACAGACAGACTCTATAAAGAAGGCTTGTCTGGAGGTCTTTTGGCAAATGGAACCAGCATGTGTTTCTAGACTATAAGTTAATGTGGGGATTTCTAGTTCCCTCTCAAACCCCTGCTCCCTGAGTGACCTTTCTATTTGGCAGGTTCCGGGTGCACACATGGAAGTCAGTATACATCAGCCTTTGAAGTGTGTTGAGGACAGAAAGGTAAATTAGTGGCGGCCTCCTTGCTTTGTGAAATCCCACGTGCCTAAGGAATAGGGTGCTGGAGCTTCTCCTGGTGTGTTGGTTTGCCATTTCAGCACTCAGGTTGCCTCTCCTTGGCACTCTTGCAGTGGGTGGTGTTTCTAGATGTCATCTGTGCTGAGTGGTAGTTGCAGAGGTGGCATTGCTGGTTTTGAATTGCGTGTGTTAATGTGGCTACAAAGTCATTTCACATATGGCTATCTTGTGGCAAACGGAATGCCAGCAGTTTGAAACATCCAGTCCTTTCCTACTCCCAGAAGAAATGAGCAGTATTTTGAGAAATTAAACATGTAGGGACTGAAGGAGGGAGCAAGAAAGGCAGGCAATTGCAGCATTAACCCAAGTATGAGTACAAGGTCTGCAGGCGGGATGGCACAAGTCTCTTGTGTGGCATCTGAGCTAGATTTGCCTTTGAGAGTGACATTCCTGATCCCTTGGGCATGAAGCTGTTCTAAAGACTGGCAATGCGAGGAAATTCCCTATAAAGGGTGCTGGCTGAATGTGTGAGAGGTTATAGAGAATTTAGGTATCATGTAAGTTCACCAGCAGTAGCACAGGGATCCGAAGCTCCTTTTCCTGGCCTGCTCCTCAGTGGCATGCAAGCCTGCACACCTGGGGTTGAAAGCTCATGTGTGCTGTGCAGGGACAGAGTCCTGCACTTCTTTAGGGCCACTGCTGAGTTTTAACTTCTGTCAGCTGGGGCAGAAATCCAGGCTGGCTGTTAGACATGACTGGGGGCGAGACTGGCTAGATGGTCTGTGGCTATTTCATTTCCCTACAATGCAGTGCTCTCCTTTTTACCTCCATCTCTCAAGATGCCTGTTGTTTCTTTCTTGGTGAGCTTATGTTGCAGCAGAAGGGGAAGAATAATGGAAGTACATCTCAGTTCACACCAGCTGCTTCCCTGAAACCAAAGCTGGCAGGAGACCATGCACAGTAGTGCAGCCTGAACCAGAAGTGAGCCCCAAGTGTAGGAGTGGAGATTTCTTTTGCTTGGGGCTCCCCTTCTGCTGCCTCTGAAAACCTGGGTCTTTCATCCCCAAGGCCATCATCCCTTTGCCCTGAGGGTTCACCACTGTTTTCCCATCTAGAGACATTGCTTTGCCTTTCCCCTTGCCAGGTGGAGAAGAGCATCAAGCATGCAAGGCTTAGTGGGCTGATATGCAAGAGGTCCATCAGGATCAGCTGTGTCCTTGGAGAGGACATGTGTGGTGACTCCCTGGCACTTACAGTTTTCTTGGATTTTAGGGGAAGCAGAGGTGCCTTTTGGGGAAGGCAGGTGGTTCCTTCTGAATCCAAGTGACCCTGGAAACGTTTGGATTGAGGCTGAGCTTGCAGTGCTCACGCTGAGATGCCAGCTGACCTCACTGTCCCCTGCCCCCTTCCTCACACAGCGTGGAGGGGAAACAGCGCTTGGGGTCCGGGTCCTGCCTGAAGGAGGAAGGTGGTAGGTAGGTTCAGAGAGGTCAAGGGGAAGATCCAAGGGCTGTCAGGCAGGCTCTGTTCCCATCTCCTCCTTGGATCTTGCTTCTCCCTGCCAAGAGTCCAGGGACGGAGCACTGAGACAGCAGGCACTGTCTGGGAGCAGTGCGTGTCCGTGTGGTCTGCAGGACTCAGACAAGGGCAGCAGACAGTTCACGACAGGGGCTGTGCTGCAATCTGGGCAGGCTTGGGTGTCTGCAGAGCGCTCTCTCTTTTGGCAAGGAGGCTTGGAGCAGATTTGTGCTGGTGCATTAAATTGCCATTGTCATTGTGTGTGTTACTGCACTTATCATTCCCCTGCGGCACAGATGAGGGGGCAATTTGGCAAAGTCCTGGACTCTGGTGGAGAGTGTATCTGGCCAGAGCAGAATAAGAAAGCAGGGCTTTCACATAACACCCCCACACTCACCTTCTCACCCCTTTCATACTCATGCACCTCCCCACGCAGCTCCCCACCCCTCCACCCTTGGGCTGTCCCTTGTCCTGTTCCTTTGTGACTAATTCTGGATGGGGCGCTCAGGGAGAAGCTGCAGTCGCCTCTATAAATCTGTTCTCTTGCTGCTGGGGTTTTGACAGTAATGAACATGGGAGGAGGGATGGCAGGGGATGATAACTGAGCAGACGCCAGGGGTGCTGGGCTCCTTGCTGCTTTTTTGCAAGGCAGTCTACAGCAGATTGATTGACCTGGGAGCCATGGAGCAAATAAGGCAGTCATGCTCTTCATTAGAGCATTAATTAGCTTCCAGAGGCTCTCCAGGGGCCACTTCTTAAAGTTTGGTTTATTAGGAGCTGTCAAGTTGAAATCATCATGGAGGGGGGGGTGGAGGCTCATCAAGCTGGCCTTGGAGGAGTTGGAGGTGGCTTCTTCCTGAACCTTACTTTACGAGTGGGGCGAGCCAGAACTGTTCTCTCCCTGAAGCCCTGCATTCAGGTGGGTGCAGAGCCCTCTGTTACTTTTCTGCTCTGCACAGGGAACCAGAGAGTGGATGTGATGGGCTAGCAATGGCCAGAGAAACCTAATGAGTGGAGAATGAAGGGTTCTTACGTCTTTGTCCAAGCCCATCCTGGCAGGCACAGAGAGACTGCTCAGTCTCATGCTCCTCTCTGAAGGCTCACTGAGCAGCCAAGCAGTGGATGGTTGTGACTGTGTAGACTGAGGACGCTGGGAAGATGAGGGGAGCTTGAGGCAGAGGAGAACCAGAAAAGGAGGCTGCTTTATATAGCACACTTAATGCTGGGAGAGGAGGACTGATTTTCAAATAGTTAATTACCAAGGCGTTTGTGGAGTATAGCGAGAAGCTTTCCTTAACTCAGATATTACTGTTAATGCCTTTATTCCATCTCATCTTAGTAATTCTTAGTAATTTCAGTGTTTAAGGAATCCTCTCAGGGATGGATGTGAAAGATGCCTGTTCTACTACAGGTGGCCAGTGGGATACTTAACCAGACTCTTGAGTGGGAACTCAAACAAGTGTTTTCAGAGTCCACAAAGTCTCTAACCTGACGCTTCTTGCTTCTGGCAGCATCCAGCAATAAAGTTAAGCAAGGAAAGTTAATGAGCTGGAAACTTCCTTACAGAAGTGAAGTCTGGAATCTGAAGTTTGCTGCTTGCTTGATCCCAGAGTGTTTTTGCTCTGTAGAACAGCACTGCTTCCATGCTTTACAGCTGCCTTCTCCATCTGGCAAATGGTTGTACTCCTGCTTGAGTGATGAAGGAGTTCAAGAGGAGCTCAGAAGACAGGAGTCTGTTCCTCAGCAGCAGTGGCTGTGGCAGAGCAGTCTCCTCTTCCCTGTGTGCTCGGGGACTTGCTCCTTTCCCTTCACTGCCAGTGGGGTAAGACCTGCTGTTCTTCCTCAGAGCTGCTGCTCCTTCCTTCCGGCACACTGAACACATGAAATGAAGGGGCTCGGTGTTGCATGACCCAGAGCTGTGCCCTTGTGTAGACCTGCATCAGTGACCGAGCTGGAGCCCTTTTTCTTCTGCAGATCGCTGAGGTTGGTTCTCCTACCTTGTACCCCAGGTAGTCTCCTACTCCTACCCATTTCCCCTGGGGAGCTCTGTTGCCACACTTGCCAGGTCCTCTGGGACAGATTCTGCACTTAGACATGCTGTCACCCCCTTGGTACAGTTATTTATCCCAGGCCAGCACCCCAGGGTGCTTTTTCTCCATGCTTAGCCATCACTCCCTCCTCCAAACATCTCCATCCTCCTGGGTGTAAGCAGCAGGAGTGGGAGCTCATGCTGGATGTGCTGCTGCATTCCTGGTGCTGTACTGGGGATGATGACGCTGGCCTTGTGGGGTCAGAGCTGTGATTCACCTCTCCCTGCATTTGGTTTTCCTTCTGGGAGCGGTGCTTCTTGGCTCCTCTGCAGGTTTGCCTGTGAGAGCCTTCTGTAAGAGCCAGGTGTGTTGAGCTGATTGCAGTCAGTTATGTTCAAGGTTTCTCTTGGGACTCCAGCCTGGAAAATGCACCCAGGGGCATGACCTGAGAAGTTGAACTTTAAATGGATGAAGCATCTTGGATGCATTTCAATGCATCCAAGTGTGGGAATGCATCCTTGCACCTAGTGGGACCTTAACCTGACTCAGCCTGCTCTGTGTGTGCCCACTGATCTTAGTGCAGGCAGTCTTTCTTTTCAGCCCCCCAACAAGACTGACAATGCCAGGAGACCTGGGCCATGTCCGGGATATGCTGCTCTCTTCAAATTAGCACTCTCCATGGTTACTTTTTAGGTCCAATTTTTTCACTTCCATTTCAAAGTACTTTCTGCTTTCTCTCTTTGATATCTCCTGAGTGTTTTTCCACTCCTGTTTGCAGTGTGGATATACAAAACCATGGTGTCAGCCTGTTTGCAGTCTGTGCACATGCATCTTCTTTGATGTTGTCTTGAACAGCTTCTCTCTCTCCACACACTTTAGCTTCTCATCGATTCCCTGTTTGCTCTCCTTGGACTAAAATACTCTGCAGTGAGCAGTACTTACATGGTGTCCAGCTCTAAAGCTTTGTACCTCCTCCTTTCCTTGAAGATTTCAAAAGCAGAGTCAACAGGGGCAGCCCTTGAAGAGAGAGGGAGACTGGTGATGAGCAGCTTTGCAGCCAGGTGTTGACCACTCTTCTCCTGTCCCAGTCTCTGCATGGAGCCCCAGCCCTCAGTGAGGGGAGTGGCCTTTGGGGCCAGCAGGCTCAGTGCTGCAGCAGCGCATTATTTCTCTTGCTGCATTCTCAGCCCTCCAGTCAGAGCAGTGCCCAGCCCAGGGATCTCTCCCCATGTGCCCAAGCAGCGCCTTTGGCGGTCCATCCCTGTGCATGGCACCTGCACCGTTTTCTGTGTTCTGTATCCTGAGGAATGCTTCTCCTGGCACGAGAAACTGCATGTTCTGACATTGGTTGAAGACTGAGTTCCTGGGTTCACTGAACCTGAGATCTGCTTCCTTACAGCAAAATGGCTCCAAACGTGCTGAACCTGTGTCTCAGGGTCTTTTATTTTAACGTGTACATATACATAAAAGTTTTCTCTCAAGAAAATTTACTTTATTAAATAGGCATTTGGGATGCTGCTAAAGAAAATTACTGTAGTTTTCCTTGTCCCAATTAACAGGGAAGCAGGGAGTGCAGATGATGATGGATCTGGAGCCCATTATGCTGAAATATGTACTCACTCCTTAAGAAGTTCATGAATACAATTCCTTAAGAAATGACAGATGGCTCCTTTCACTTGGTTGTTCTTTCAGCAGTAGTTGTACTCACTAGCTATGGAAACAGGAGCATCCATGAGCATTCAGAGTGCAGGAAGAGCTGATCTGACACTTTGCTGCGCAGGAGGTGATCCTCATCCCCAATGTAGGCTCCTGGACGCATGATCCTGTCCCATTCCTTGTGCTGGCACAGGTCCTGCTGTGCACCAGCTCAGTTTAGTAGACCTGCAGAAAGCTAGACCAGTGGAAAGGAGCAGTTCAAGGTGAGTGGAGTGAGCTAGTGCTTGTATGGATTCAGCTGGGTCCTTCTCAGGGGACTTCTCTTTGCATGGAGAGCAGCACCTGACACTGGCAGGGCTGGTGCGGGAAGTATCCAAAAGATCTCCCAGTTCTGCCTGAGGTCTGTCTGGAGAGCTTGCTCTCTGGTTGGCAAGAAAATGGCATTTCACACCACCCTAAGCAGCTCATCTCTGTCTGCCCAGCACTCAGTTTTTTAGCAGGAGCTGCCAAAAATGCCCAAATCAAACACACTGTGTGTGAAAGTCAGCCGTGCGGTACAGGGTGCAGTTGTGCTCTGAGCGTGCAACTGCACAAAACCATCAAGTTTTTTTGTGAGGGAAGAAATATCTCAGGAAATCCAGCCTCCGGCATGGCATGGGAATTGGTGTGTGGTGCTGCTGTGTGTGTTACAACTCGCTCTTCAGGTGCATTTAATTACTTTTTTTTCCTAATTGATGGAGCTCTCCTTTGTTTGAAATCTTTCTGACGAGGAGTTGATTAAATATCTCAGTATGTTATTTTTTTCTTTCTTTATCCTTAGTGGCTGTAGCTTGGTACTGAATTTATCTTCCAGTGATCCTATCTCCATATTTTAATTTACAAGTGATCAGTGAGCCGTATATTGTTTTCTGACAGCAGGCACAACTCATGCTGGGAATCTTTTATTCCTCCCTCCCCTCCTCTCTCCCATGCAGAACTTTTATGTGCATTTCAGGGTTTTGCAGGAAAGTTTCTGGTTTTAGGTTTGTGAGGCATTTTGCTTTGGGGTATATTTGTTTCTTGCTGTTCTTTACAGTGATATGGCTTCTGTTTCTTGGGGAAAGTTTTTTTCCAGGCCAGTGGCACATCCCAGCTGGTGGTCTTTGCTTTAGCCTTGGCTGGCCCTGGGAGGCTGTGAGCTCCCAGCTTTTTCCATCCTTGCTTATTCTGCATGTGCTGGCAGATGTCTGGCTTCTGGGCTTTAAAGAGCCTTTCTGGGTCACACATGCATTCCTCCCCGAGGCCCCACTTGGTTACCTGCTAGTTTTTTAGCTGCTCCACAGGCTGTGGCACGGCTGGTAATCCCAGGCTGTTCCCTAGCCAAGCAGATGTCCTTGTCACTGCCTGCAGTCTTCACATGCAGAGATGGACTTGCCCCGCTCCCCCCAGTGTTTGGTGGGTCTGCAGTCTGACTGTGCTGCCTTTGGGGAGGGGCAGGACAGGGGCCACTTGTCGGTGCTTTGGGATGATCAGATTTCTTGGGGCTGGAGCTGGTGGGGGTGTGGATGAGCAAGCGGATCCACCATAGGGTTTGAGGAGAGGTGCCTCTTCTGCTTTGCCACAGCACCCTCTGGCACCATTTTGAGAGCATCAAACTCCACTCCTCAGGCTGCAGTAGCACAGAGTCCTTCAGTCCTCTGCTTGGGTCTGAGTGCTGAGTGCTGGGCAGGGCTGTTGGACGGGTGATGGTCAGCATGGACGTGCACAGCTACTTAAACACCCAGCTGGTCTTGCTGCAGCAGCAGCTGTGAGGCTGGGGAGTGTCTGGGCTGCCTGCTTTGCTGTGGACTTTGCAGCAACTTGCTGAACATGTTGAAATGCTGGTCACTTGGTGCTGTTCAGAGTCACAGCCTCAGCTCTTTTGTCTGACCACATGGGTGGGGGCTGAAGCTGAGCCTTCCTCAGGAAAGGGTTAACACTGTCTTTCCTTCCCAGAGAGCTGCTCTCCCAGTAATTCAATCATGTCAGCCTGTTTGCAGGCAATAATTCATTGTTATAGGAACACTACAGTAAAGTGACAAGTTAATAATGGCAGTAATAATGGCAGGCGAAGTCTAATGCTATTTCCCTTTCTGCTGCTCCTGTTGCACCAGCAGCCTCCCATGTTGGCTAATGCAATTTGCAACCTCACTAATCCAGTTTCAGGAGGAATTGTGTTCAGTTAAAAGAGAATAGACGGAGTCTGGGAGCTCTGCTGCCATGTTCCTGCCTTCTCTGGGGAGGTTGCCCTGGTGCTGGAAGCCTTTGTCTTTACTTTGCTGTGATTTCTGTGCTGTGGTTAAGCTTAATGAGCACAGTCCTCCTAGGAGCATCTTGTTTTCTTCCCTTCTGCAAACGCCTTTCTTCTGATGCCTCCTCTCCAAAAGGGGCTTGCACATCTTTCCCTTTTGAACGTTGGTTTGCTTTCAACTAACCTAATAAACGTGAGTCACTCAGCTCTCGCAGTGCTGATTCAGTAGGCTGGCGTGTACTTGCTTGACTCCATTCACTCATTAAAGCAGGAGTCCTTACAGTGTCTGAGGAGGTGGAGGAGGCTCCTCAGCCCTGCTTTGTGGAAGGGAGAAGAGCTGGCAGAGGTCTGAATGTTAGTACGTGTCAAAGCCTGTGGCAGTAACCTGCACACTGGTCTCTTGAATCTCCAGCAAATATCTTCCGGGAAGAATTCAGGCACCGAGTGCTTTTCAGACCCTAATGAGGGAAGTGATGAAGCATCTCTGGGTTGTGACCACAGGCTGAGGGAATGGCTGAGTTTGTGCCAAAGGCCTGGCCAGTGCCCCTCAGGGTTGTACGCTGAGCGTGCTAGGGAGAGAGGGGTTCCTTGTAGGAAGTCACTGTGGGACTGTGCTCCTGGAAGAGAATCTCTCCTGATTTGCCTGCTAAACCCACTGTATGGTGTTAAACCAAGGCTGGGCTCATGTTGGACTGGCCTCGTTTCTGCTCCCCCTGCACACACCTCAGCACAGTGAAATCTCGGTGGAGGCTTTTAAAAGTAGGACATTCCCCCGGAAAACTTTTTGCAACATTTCATCTATTCTTTCCAAGCAAAAGTGTTCTCTGGAGGAGCTCTCCCTAGAGAGCAGCAGCCTCCAAAGTGGGACAACGCCTCCCTGCTGTGGTGACAGGGCTTTCTGGACACTCTCTGGGACGGTGGTGGCCATCCTCCTGCCCACCCTTCTGTGCCACAGCTGCTAGTTCACACAGAGCTGCTCCTTCCCCAGCGGATGGCCCCCTCCTCCTTTGCTGCAGGGGCAACATTCTGGCGTTTTCTGTGGAGCTCTTTTGGGGAAATGGTATCTTCAGCTGCAATTAAACATTGCCATTCCCAGGACTTGGTAATAGTGGCTCCCAAGTGGGAAGTAAACTCCTGCTGTTGTGTTTTCTTGCTGCCTGCAAGGCAAAATGATGTAAGGTGTTTGAGACAGAGTATCTTCTGATCACAGCATTTTTAGGTTCAGGTTGCAAAGTGCTTCGCTAAAGGTAAGTGTTGTAACCCCAGCTTGATGATTAGGAAACAGCGGGGAGGGAACCAAGAAGGCAGCAAGTCAGCAGAAAAACCATGAATCACATTACTGTCTCTCTGTCCTCCTCCTCTGATGACTGCTCTCCCTTCCCCCAAGTATTTGTATAACTGTGATTACCACATGCTCAGCTTGAGGAGACTGACTGCCTGCTTGATGGTGTGGAGATAACCCCTACTACATATCAGCTTGTAGAGGACCTGGCTGCAGTCATAGCCTGCTGTGGTTGTAAGGTGTGTCTGACCTGAGTTCCCAGCCAGAGGTGCAAACTTTGAGGACCAGAAGCTGCCACAGGCATCTTGAGATAATGGCAAAAAAAACTAAGAGGGTTCTAACCATGACTTGTTGCCAATGTCAGTTGAAAGCCTTAATAGTGTATGTAGGGCCAATTACAGTACATTAAATTACAATATCCTCTTTACAGGCACCCTCCAGGGAGCCAGGAGACATTGTGGCAACAGGATTATGGTTTGCAGATGATATGCACGATAACTTCACCTAGACACAGGCACCTGTTCCTCTCACAGAGCAGATGTTTGGGAGGCTGTTAAGAGAACATCAGCCTCTTGACAGCGCAGCAGAAAATGCCGAGTAACCGTGTCTGTTCACACCGCTGCCCCCACCACCTCTGCTGCCCGACATCGGGCTGGGGCAGCCCTGCCCTGCCCCACCGAAACCCCAAGCCCTGGGGCACACTGGATCAACTCAGAATTTGAAGGCCAAGCCCTTTCCTGGCTCTCTGCCCAGGCAAATACTCAAGCCAGGAAAGGGAGTTTCCCCCTTGTCAGTAGGGCGAGGTTTTGCTGGCTCGGTGCCTGCAGTGTCAGACTTCTTGCAACCTCACTGGTGCACCAGCAGCTACAACCATTTCCATGTCATGGCATCATCTTTAAACATGACCTGGCGAGCTACACGTGGTGTGGAGAGACTCAGTTTGCACTGGAATAGGCTTACCACCAGAATGGGAAGAGATGGATGGACTCCCTGGTGTTGTATTGTACCATTCCCATTACCCTGGACCACCAACTTCAATATTATCTGTTTTCCCCTTTTAAAATAATTTTTCCTAAATGCAAATTGAGCTTTCTGGATTTGTTTGCGAACCTGTGAACAGTGGCTGATGGTCAGCCCCATGGGAGAGCAGAAGTATGAGTTACCCCACAAAGTTTCCCATGTCTTAACCAGGATCTCTCCCCTGCATGGACAAGCAAACCAGCCTGAGGGTGAAGCTTTCCCCTAGGTAACCTGTGTGCCACAGCATTTCCAACTTAGCAGTTATCAGGCTGTCTATAAAAGCCTTGAGTCATTACTATCGGATCTGCAAAAGGTCATGAAGAAGAGTTAGGTGCCTATATACTATGCAGGAACCAGCACCAGGATGTGGAAGCATCTGGCATTCACAGAATTGGAAAAGACTGAGGATGTCCTCTCTAATTCCGTGGGAGGGAAACAGAACCTGCACTTGCATCTTCAGTGGTGTGCCTCCCTTAGGAAAATAATTCGTGTTTGATGAAAAGTGCATTGGCAGGGATGTCATTGCATATCACTGATGCCTCTAATCTAGAGGAAACTTCATGCACAGTGTTATGAACCTCTGCAAGAGTGCTGTCTGGCAAAGGGAAGACCTGTCATTCGCTGCCAGGGCTTGCTGCTCCAACTGGTAGCAGCTGTAGAAGCGCTACCTCATCAATATCTTGGGGACTCAGCACAAATGTGGGCAAATTCCTGACTGCTGGCTGCAGTGGCTGCCGAGGATGGCTTGGGAGGATGGGGAGAGCGTATGAAATTTAAGATCTCATTTTTGCCACAGTTAATAAGATTGCTTCCCCATTACTCTCAAAAAGATTTCTTCCCAGAGGTTGCCTGGGAGCAGGGAAAGCTGCTGAGAGGCCATCTAAAAATCCTTGGATGACCTCAGAGGTCCATGCTGTTTGTGCACAGTGACAATTACTGTGATCATGGTCTGGGAACAAGCCCTCACTGCTTCAGTGGAATACATTTGTCATGTACAAGCTGCAGGTCTGTTGCCCCAGACACTATGATTAGAATTACTCTGTGTCAGCCCTCCTCATTTTCATCTCCTGGAGGTGCTGCATTGTGGGAAGGGTGCTGAGAGGGCTGCTTGCCTCCCAGCAGCTCTACTCTGTGTGTACCCTGGCTTTGTCTCTGTGTGTGTGTGTGTGTCTGTGTGTGTTGATATTGAGCAACCCACCGCACGCAGCATGTGTATATACTGCATTTTAATAGATATAGAGCTACTGACTTAACATACACAGTTGCTATAGTAACAAAGGTTTCCGTAGTAACGGTTGCAGAAAATAATCCAGTTCCAATTAAAAATAAACTGTTTGGAAAGGGGGCTGGGGGAGAAAGGAAGCTGCTGAGAACCACCTTCTCCTTTATTGGTTCATCTCCTAGGGACTTGGAAGATTGATTAATGCTCGAAATAACCATTCTTAACCAATGGTAGGCCAAAAAGGTGGGATGAGGATGGGTGTGGTGGCTAAGGCTGTTGTCCTGAAGCAAAACAAAGGGGGAGAAATGTGTCTGGGGTATGGCAGAAATACGAGAGGGCGTTTTTGACTCTTTCCATTAGGTTGAAGTCCCTAGGCAGGAAATACAAGGACAATTTCCCTCCTTTCCTTCCTCCAGTGTCTGCATGCCATACCACAGCCACAGAGTCTTTATTAGCATACTGATTAAAGCCACGGGCAATCCAGGCTCCAGGGGAAGGTCTGATGCGATACCAGGATGCCTGTCTCAGATGTGATAGCGCAGAAGGCATTGCTGTGGTGGGAGTTCCTCTCATTTGAAGTTGTTTGTGCCCATCCTCTCCCTGGGCACCGTCACTCATCACTTGTGCCGACAGGCATCCGAGGCCCTGGTGCCCAAGGGAAGCTGGAAGCAAAGCGTGATGCAAAGCAAGGAGCCCATGCCTTGGTGAGAGAGAGAAGACGACATTGCTTCCTCACAAACACAGGATGCGTGGGATGTGTTTCCAGGGTGGATGGGCACAGGTCCCCTGGCAGCTTTCAGTTGTTCGTGCCTATGGTGCCACACTTCTGTTGTGCCACTTGTACTCGTGCACTCTTCAAGTTTTATTTAAGGGATTTGCAGCCTGTCAGCAGCAAGGCAGCATTCCCCCTTTCAGAGGGGAGCAGCTGTGTGAGGAGAGGTGAAGGAGGGGAGGGCCATGGTGGCAGAGCTGCTGGGAGGAGTGGTGTGTTCTGCTGGGTGGGAGCTGCCCCTCTCCTCTCCCCTGTCTGTCGCCAGCGGGTGCTCCGGGGCACACGGAGCACAGGCATCACAGGAGGGCGCCTCGAGTCCTCCCCTGCCGACAGGAATGCCCTGGCTCAGGGTGACAAGCACAGCCTGAGCACACACTGCAGTGAAGACTCTGTCTTGTGATTCTACAGGGAGAGAGAGGAATTGGGAATCTGTGTGTCTCTCCTTACAGGAACCAGAGCTAATGATTCTGCTGTATCATCCTCAACACCGTGGGACTGCTTAGCTGCAGCACGGGAACTGCACTTGTGCTTGGGAAGCCAAGGGAGGCGATGGGCCTGTGGCTTGTCCTGGGCTGTGCAGTTTGTGGTGGACTTGGAGATCTCCTGACTGTGGGAGCAGAGCTTGCTCCCTGCTGATCCCTTCCAGTCTGGTGCTCTTTCTCCTTTTCCAGTTGTGCCTGCACTTCCTCCCCTAGCTATTGCGTGTCTGTGGGATACATCTCACTGCTGGCATGTGACAGCAGTGGGGTCTCATTTAATTCACTTTCTCAGAAGTGGTTTTCTCTGGAACTGGTCAACAGCTCATTGCCTTGAGGTGCAGGTGGTATGATTTCACCATGAGAAAAACCACTGAGTTTGGGTGTAGTCATCTTACTAAGTCTGGTGCCTTAGACCACTATAAATTATAAAGAGTCTTTCAAAGGTCAGACTGTGAAAAAGCAGCCTCTCTTGCTGAGGGACACAGTGGGGGGACTAAGGAGTAGACAGGGGTTGAAAGGAGAGATTTGGTATAATATCTAAATGTCTTAAAGGCAAATGGGACCCAAGCAAGAGGGGACTCTCTGGTCCACCCCAAATCCAGTGAATTTCTTTCCTGTGTTAATAACCCACCTCTCTCCATCCTTCTCCATTCCCCCCTTGCAGTAACCAAGCTGCAGGTGAGCAAGTCGAAGCGGAGCATCACTCTGGTGGAGAACCGGCCCATCCCCCTGAACTGCTCGGTGAAATCCCAGACCAGCCCCGACTCCCACTTCGCCGTGCTGTGGTACGTGCACAAGCCCTCGGATGCCGACGGAAAGCTCATCCTGAAGACCACCCACAGCTCGGCCTTCGAGTACGGCACCTACGCGGAGGAGGAGGGGCTGCGGGGCCGGCTGCAGTTCGAGCGCTCCGCCTCGGGCGGGCTCTTCAGCCTGACGGTGCAGCGCGCAGAGGTGCGGGACAGCGGCAGCTACTACTGCCACGTGGAGGAGTGGCTGCTCAGCCCCAACCACGCCTGGTACAAGCTGGCAGAGGAGGTGTCAGGGCGGACCGAGGTCACCGTCAAGCAGCCAGGTGGGGTCCTCTTGGCGCTGGCTCCTGTGCGTGGCCTTTGAGATTGCCACCCTGCCCTTGCATCCTCATGCCTGCAGATCCCGAGGAGGGTTTTCCCCTTCTTTGATGTGACTCTTGTCCCTCTAGGCTGAGCTTGTGTGCCTTTCAGTGTCCCTACATGAAGGTTGTCCATCTCCCATAATCTGTAGGGCCACTGTATCCAGCCAGGTTTCATTATCCTCGAGAGCATCATGTAGCAAGAGCGTCAACTAATGACTTACTGAGAGAGAACCCTTGTCTGCCTGCCTGGGAAAGCATTTTTATATCTTGCACGCAGTTTAACTTCGCTCTCTGCCTGTATCCTGGCAGGCGCAGGGAGCCTTGTTTCTTTTCCCTTTGCACGTGAAATGGGAATAACGTTTAATGAGGTGGGGAGCTGTCTGCCAGGAAAGGAGAAATCTGCTCTGTGGGTGGTTTCTGTAGCAGTAGATGACACTGATAAAGGTGAGCTGGTGGAAGAGCTAAATATAGCCCCCACAAACTGGAGCAAAGGGGAGAAGGCAGGGAGGCAAGTACTGTCCAGAGCATTGGTACTTCATGAGGAAGCCTGCCTTGTCCTTGATTGCTCCAGCTGCCTATGTCTGGAAAATAAAATCCCTTAGGCAGGTTGGATGCAGTTAGATATCAGGGCTGGAATAGGGTGCTTAGTGCATTTTCTCTGTCTAGAGTTTGGCTTGTGGCTAGACACGAGCTCTGTGGACAAGGGTGCAAGAGAGATATTGGATATGGTCCCCAGTGCAGCCTTGCCTGGCCCCACATGCAGGAAGCACAGCAGGCCGTGGCTTGCTGCCAGTGCCAGCTCCTCACTTCTGTCTGCAAAGGCCCAAGATGGCTGAGGGGCGGTCAGGGGACAGGGGAGCTGTGACTGCCCCCTCCTTTGCATCGCTCACCTCTCTCTGGGAAGTACAGTGCTTGTTGCTTGCTGCTGCAGCAGCAGTACCAGGGAAGTCCAGACTGGCCCTGGAAAGAATTGTGAGGGATTTAGGAGAGTTCGACACGTCATTTCACATAAAAGAGCTGATTCCAGTCACCCTCCTGTGTATCAATGAAGTTGTGGAGTAAAAACCAGGGACATTCCCGAGGCAGCAAAACACTGCGTATGACTTTGCCCTCATGCCACTTCTTGTTTTGCAGTGGGGGTTCCCTGCAATCAGCTATCTGTTCTCCACCTTGCTGTTTTCCTTTTTCCACAGCAGGGGGGCTTACTGTCTGGGGTGTGATCAGGCTACTGCCTCGTCCTAGAAGGAGAACAAGAAAAAAGTGAGGTGTGATCTCCCTTCATTAGGTCTCTTTGCACTTAGGACCTCCCAGGTCCTGCTGGGAGCTTGCAGGTTTCCAGTTCCCTGCGCTGAATGGGTCATTGTTGGTGGCTAACCTGAGATGTTCAGAAAACCCTAAAAACCACAGGCCTTATTTTCTTCTCCTCCTCTATTTTTTTTGTACTTTCCTTTCTCCGTCATTTTTTCCTCTATTTCCTTATTTCTTTCATCACACCCCAGGATTGTGGCCGTGCAGGAAAGGCTTGTGGGGAGACAAAGTACCCTTGCAGCCCTTGGTCATGTTGCATTTCTAATGGGCTTTTCCCATAGATAACCGCCTGCAGGTCAACCAGACCCACAAAAACATCACGGTGCTGGAGAACGAGTGGGTGACCCTGGAGTGCCTGGTGAGCAACCGGACCAGCCCCTCGTCCCAGCTGTCGGTGGAGTGGTCCGTGTGGCGGCCGGGCCGCGCCGAGAAGGAGGTGGTGGCCTGGCTGAGCCGGCAGAGCACGCTGCACTACGGCGACCCGGCGGCGCTGGGCGCCCTGCGGAGCCGGCTGCACCTGGAGAGCCCGGCCCCGGGCCTCTTCCTGCTCTCCATCCAGAACTCCACCGTGCGGGACAGCGGCGCCTACAGCTGCCGCGTGGAGGAGTGGCTGCTCGACCCCAGCGACCGCTGGTACAGGCGGGCAGAGGACCTCTCCGGGCTCATCGCTCTCACAGTCAAGCAGCCAGGTGAGTGGGAGCTCGTGCCATCTGCCTTGAGCAGCCTTGTTGCCCTCTTGGGCAAACAAGAATCACCATCTGACTGTCTGACCCAGGCACAGGACAGAACCACAGGACAGACCGTGCTGATTCCTTTTTTCCATGTCTTCTTGATTGCACTCTAGCTTTTCTGGAAAGAGTGTAGAGCAAGTCCTGCAAATACAACTAGATGGGCTTGGCATTTTGTCACTGCATCTACAATTATTTTTTTTTTCAGCACTTTTGGCAGATTAAATAGGGTAGTCTCCTGATCTTACATTTTGATTGAGAATAGGATGGAAGAAGCTACCTGTGCTTCCCAGGTGTGTGCCCCAGGGGCAAGGTCCTTTCATGAGAAGAGGGCAGTGGAGGCACACTGCTGAGTCTTACTGAGCTTGCTGTCAACCAGCACCCCCAGATCCTCTTCTGCAGGGCTACTCTCTAGCTACTCCTCTCCCAGTTCTACTTGTGCATGGTGTTACTTGGACCTAGGTGTAAAATCCAGGCACTTCAGCTTGTTAAATTGCATTCCATTAATTGAAGTTCAGAGCTCCAATCGATCTAGACCGCTTTGTAAGGCCTCTTGTCCCTCAAGAGAGTCAGCAGCACTTCCCAGTTTGGTATTGTCAGCAGATTTGCTAATGGTGAATTCAACTCCTGGATCCAGATCTTTGGTAAATACATTCAACAGCACTGGCCCTAAAATTGAACCCCGAGGAACACCACTGGTGACCAGTTACCAGCCAGAAGTAGCCCCGTTCACTGTATACCTTTGAACTCTGCCCTTCAACCAGTTCTTCACCCAGTGCACCAGGAACCCCCTCATCCCAGCTGGAAGGATGCTGTGAGGGACAGTATGAAAAGCCTTACTGAAATTGAAAAACTGCATCCACTGCCTTCCCTTCATCCACTGACAGAGCAGGTGACACAAAGATATTAACTTATTTTACCAGACTTCCCCTTTGTGAAGCCATGTTGGCTGTGTCTGATGACTGCATTGTTCTCTGAATGCCTTTCAGTAGTACCCAGGATATTCTTCTCCATAATTTTTCCAGGAACTGAGATTAGACTAACAGGTGTGTAGTTTTCTGGGTCTTCCCTCATGTCCTTCTTGTAAATTGGAATATATACTGGCCAGCTTCCAGCCAAAAAGCACTTCCTCAGACTCTCAGGGCCCTTGGATGATGTTCAGGAAGGGTCCTGCCATAACACTTGATGAACCCCATCAGGCCCCATGGACTTGTAGACACTCAGCTGATACAGCTGATCCCTCAATTTCAGAGTCTGCAGATGGAAAAGTTACTGTTCCTGCACTCATGGTCCTCTGACTCATGGGACTGGGAAGCCCAAGGTCTGTCAGTGTTACTAAAGACTGAGGCAAAAAACCATGGAATGCCTCTAGCTTTTTCTTCAGCCCTATTAAATAGGTAACTATCTTCAACAGGTATCAGTTCAATGTTTTTTTCAGACATCTTCTTGCTATTAAAGTGCCTTAAAAAAGTGCTGACACAACACTGACCAATTTCAACTCTAATTGACCTTTGACATTTGTCTTCTCCCTGCATATATGAACCACAGCTCTGTAACCTTCCTGCAGAGCCTCGCTTCCAGAGATCATACAATTTCTTTCTCCTCTTGAGCTCCACAAGGAGTTGCTGTTCAGCCAACGCTGCTTGACTTAGGACACAGTGGAATCGCCTGCTCCTGTGCTCCCCAGAAGGTGGTTCTTAAAACTGACCAGCACTGATGGACTCCTAAACCCTCAAAAGGAGATTCCCAGAGCACTCTGCTAGGTTTTGCCTGTTTTAGCAATAGATCAGCTGCAAAGGCTTGAAAAATACAGATTCCCTAGTTTTTGAGGGAAATGACTCAAGATGAAATGTAGGACAAATAACAGTACAGTCCTCTTTCACTGAGTACTTTCCAGCTTCTGAAGCAACCACTCTCTGCATGTTCTGCAGTGCTTCAAGCCTGCCCATTCCAGCAAGATGTCAGCCTCATAACTGTTCAGCAGAGCTGGCAAAAGCGTGGGGCTCTGGAAAGATTTTAGTGGTCATTCCTGGCAGAGATTTGTACTGTGGAGGAGCAGCATTCTTAGGGGACAGCAGAGCTCTTATCTGCCATGTCTTTGCTTGGGAAGTTTTGCTGGCCAAAGTGGCTTGAGCAGAGACGCCTCCCCAGGCAATCCCTGTGCTGTGCTGGGTTGTCAGTACAGCTCTCCATCTAGTGTGATAATTGCCAGCCCTGATGGAGGGGATAATGAACAGCAGGAAAAATCTCTGAGGTCCTTCTTGAATTGCAGAAGAATGTGGAGTGGGAAGAAGAGAGGGAGTTGGGAGTGCGCTAACTGAAGATTTTTTTTTTTTCTAAAAGTGCTTTGTTGTTGTTTGTTTTTGTTTCATAGCAGTCAGTACTTAACAAAATGACTAATCGTGTTTGTGACTCATATCTCATTAGTGAGGATCTCCAGCCTCATCTGTCAGGGCTATAATCATCAGCAAGGGGGGGGGGAAACCTCTCTGCACCTTCAGACATCAGTTCTTCTCTTTCTGCTTAACCTGCTAAAGGTGAGGGAGGCTTTGTGTTAGTTTTGACAAGCCATTTCCTTCCCTTCCTCCATTTTACCTCAGTAGTCCCCAAAATTTCATGACTTAACTCATTCCTGTTTCTGCTCAGGAGTCTTCTTTGGGAAGGTGTGAACTTCAAATACTCATATTGCTTATGGCCTGAAGAGCTCTGTCCTTAATGAAGGTTTTCCTCATGGGACCATTTAAAAGGTGTTAGGCAGGTGCTGTAATGAGAAGCCCACTGGGCACAGCAGCCCTGTAGCTGACAAGAACTTGAGGGACAGCTGCCTCCTCCTGCAGGGACACCCAGGATCTGCACAAGGGAGGGCTTGCCCAGATTTCCTTACTGGAGGAGAAAGCGCCTCTCTCTTTGGTGAGCTATCGACTTGCCCTTCCTGCTCAGCTCCTGCTTTGGAAAGGGCTTTTTAATCTTTAAATGAAAGCTTAGATCCAGACTGATTGTGATCCTTGGAGTATGTGCTCCCTGGCAAGATGACTAAACCGAATGTTAATTGCTCTTGAAGTCAGCCTTTAATCAACTCATCGTGGGTTCTGGCCACTGTTAGGTAAAAACATCTCTTTAGTCATGCAGCAAGCACTAGAGGGAAAAAAAATCAGAGTAAGACTTTTGGAGCATCCTTGCTGCATCAGTGTTGAGATCATCTCCACGGAGGAACATCTTACCTAAATGACTTTCCAAGCTGCTGGGAAAGGTCTTCTTCTCTTCTGTCATAATGATTTTCAAGTCTTCTGAGCACTCTCAATGAAAAAAAAAGCAGGGTTCTGTGCAGCAGGACCTGGGGAGGAATAGCACATTGCTCCTCAGCACACGCACCAAACCTTGGTATCCTGATACGTAGCATGTCTGCATGAGCTGCAGCAGCTTTCTCCTCTCATCCCTTAGTTGGGGTGAGGGTGGGCAGGGGTAGGATGGTGCTTGCAGCCAGCACCTGTTTGACTCTGTGCCAGGTGGTGCGTGGTGAGGTGAGGATGCTGGGCCTGCAGGGCTGGTCTCAGAGGTCACTCTGAGTCTTGGCAGGCTGCGTCAAGCTTTGGGTTTTGCTTGGATCGTGCCCAGCACCAGAGTCATGACAGTTTGTGTTGAGATAGGATGGTTTTCATGATAGCTCAGCACTCACCTTTTGATTTTGTCATCTCAGATCCCACCTTGCAGGTGGACACAGCCACCGCCAACCTCACGGTGCAGGAGAAGGAGTCCTTCCCACTGGACTGCAGCATCCTGTCCCGCTCCAGCCCAGAGTCCCACTTTGCAGTGACGTGGTACAACCTGCGGGCCAAGGAGGCGGGCGACCACGCGGAGGAGGGGGAGGAGGAGGAGGAAGAAGAGAGGGAAGTGGTGCTGAGCGTGGGCCCTGATGCCATCTTCAGCCCCGAGGCTGGTCGCTGGGAGGGCCGCCTGCGCTTCCAGAGGCTCTCGGCGGTGCTTTTCCGGCTGACGGTGCTGCAGGCCGGCGGTGCCGACACGGGCAACTACTCGTGCCAAGTGGAGGAGTGGCTGGCGGATCCCAACGGCGTCTGGTACCGGCTGGCCGAGGAGGAGTCGGGGATGGTCGCTGTGCACGTGCAGGATGCAGGTGAGAAGAAGTGACGACTGTCTGGGGCCATGACCCTGGCATCCCCTGCATCTTTGGTTCAACCAAGATTAAAAGACCGAGGAGTGAGTGGGACTCGGGCAAGTCTGTGTGGTGCTGGTACTTTTCTAATCAGCTCAGTGGTTCTTGTCAGCTCTTGCTTTGCCTTGAGTATCCACACTGCACTTAGCCCTGTACTGGGGCTGCTCACCCACAGCATTTACCACCTGGTGTGTCTTGAGTCAGTAGAGACGGACCTTGCTATCCACTGGGATTTAACCCTCCCCTTCGGGGGAAGTTGGATTAGCTAGGCACAAGAGCACAGGCTGTGGCACACGGGTCTCTTCACATCAGCTCTTGAAGCTGTTGCATCGTTTAGAGACCCCAGAGGTAACTGAGGTCATGAGGGTTTTGTGGACCCTTAAAGGAGATAGCGATACTGAGGTGCTGCTGCCTTAGTGTAGCACCACGGAGAGAATATAAGCTTTGCAAGGCTCCCTGCTTTATAAAATACTATAAAATCTCCACCAGGGAGGACTCCATCACTCATGAAACTCTTGGTGGGGGATAAAGCTGAAACATGCCCTGTTACAACTTTCTTCTGTTTTAATGCTGTTCTTTTTCCCAGAGCTCTACCTCCTGCTTTGACATAGAATAACAAGCATCTGGTTTTCTATGTTTCTGAGGAGGTTTGCATGCCCTGATTACAGAGAAACCATGAAATGTGACCACCCTGTGTCTCTTTCTAGGCTCCACGCTGCAGTCTGTCATCTGCTCCAATGACGCCCTCTTCTACTTCGTGTTCTTCTACCCCTTCCCCATCTTTGGCATCTTGATCATCACCATTCTCCTGGTGCGGTTCAAGAGCCGAAACTCCAGCAAGAACTCAGAGGGCAAGAATGGGGTTCCCTTGCTGTGGATCAAAGAGCCTCACCTCAACTACTCTCCCACTTGCCTAGAGCCACCAGTCCTCAGCATCCACCCGGGAACCATAGACTAAAGAGGCAGAGACACCTGTAGGGACGCACAGAGGGAGAGAAGCAGAGATACGCCGGGAACCCTGAGGAACACAGTGGGGTTTGTTGTTCTTGTTTCATTTGTTTCAGTGTCTGTGCTCCGACACAGTGGCTGAGCTCTGCCCAGTCAGCAAGAACAGGAAGGTCCAAGGCTTCTTCCAGCACCTGTGGGAACATACCCCGTCACCCCAATGGACAGAGGCACTTGCTGTACATAGCGGATGTTCCTCTCAGACTAATTTGACTCACATCAGTTGCTGTCTTTCAGACTGTTGCTTTTTTATCATTTCTTTTTTGGTCACTCAAAGAACTGTAGACTTCCCCTGCCCTCCACACAGTGTGGAGTTCCCAGAGGGTATTCGGTCCTGGGATGATCTCTTTGGAAGTAAATGTATATGTTTTCCAAAACAGACTGTTTTTCCTTCTCAGACTCAGTGCCACAGTGAAGAAGGTCTTTTCCCAAGGTGCACTGAGCTAGCTCCTCCCTCTTCCAAAATAGACAAAGCCAGGTCTGTCCCCAGAGGGGTTAACTGGGCTGTCTATCTAAAGAGGTCCATTTCAAAGACTGGCTGTAGCCTCAGCACCTTCTTGCCTCCATCTTACTCGTTTTCTCAGGAGGGAGCAATTCACCTTTTGGGAGTGTTCCCATGTCTTGGAGAGACTGAACGTTGAGCGTGCTTGCGGTCAGGACTAAAGCAGTTTAGTTTGTCTCAAGGAACTGAAGGGGGGGAAAGGAAGGACACCTGAAAGCCCTGACTATGTTGTAGCAAAGAGAGTCCCTGTACGGTCTCACCAGAGTCATGCTCCTCCCTGGTGTCCATGCTGCAATCTCTGATGAGGCAGATCTCCTCTGTGCCCCAGTCATTTGGGAAATGGGAGGCTTAATCCAGTCTCTGAAGGCTTCAACATGACCAAAGTAATGACTAGGAAGGAGGAAGGGAGAAGCTTCACGGGTCAGGTTCACAGTCCTGGATGGTTCAGCCAAGGAGCCCAGTAGCAAACATGCCACGTAGTGGGGACGTGCAGTTAACCACCATGTGTCACGAGTTTTCCTGTGGCTGCACTTCTCCCCAGTGTGAGCCTGGACAAAGCAAGGGGCCTGCAGCACATCAGCACCCTGGGGACTTCCCTGTTCCCTTGGCCAAGAGAAATCTTCCCCCTGCGTGTATGTGCATCTGCCGTTTGTTTCTGAGACTTTAGGAAGAGAATCCATTCCTCCATGAGCTCCCCCTCCTGGCAAAGTCACCTGCTCTTGTAAGAGTCGCTGTGGCAGGAAATGCTGTTCTTTCTGTGAAAGATATGGCTCTCGTGAACAAAACCAGGGCTCTCGCCATGTGGGGCACCTGACTCTTGACATGTAGGGCACCCCCTAATGCCAAGAACCCCTGCCCTGTCCTGTGGAGGAACCCGCCTCCTCTCCCATAAGCGTTACGTCTGGCGGAAGAAAATGTTTGCCAAAAATGGCCTTTTGTTGTCTTCCTTGATGTCTTCCTGGCAAATCTGGCCATTTCTTTTTTTGCAGCATGGCTGAAGCCAACCGGGGGTGGACGGGTGCAGCCGCAAGACCCCCCCTGCCTCACGCATGAGAGGTGCCATACCCACAGCCGTTGTCCTCTCCGGAGATCAAACTGCTCTTTGGGAGCAGAGGGGACCTCAGCAGATGCTCTGTAGCACTAAGTCAGTTAGACCCTGATGCCTTGACATTTCAGAGGTGGTGAAGCTTCAGGTAGGAGATCTGCACTGTGAAGCCTCGCTCCTGTCTGGGAGAGGACACACGTGGCTGCAGATCGTCCCGTGCTAAGGCGTTTGAAGTTGGCCACCTCTGCGCCTCCACCAGAACAGCACTGGTTTCTTCTTCTGCTGGGAAGCCCCAGTTTCACTCGTCCCTCTGTGAAGTCTGCCTCCTCGAGAAGTAACTGCTTACTGGCCCCAGCATATGCATAAAATCACACTCCTATATCTGTATGTATCGCACACCCGCACACTTGTCTTCCCTTTCTGGCTAAGACGTCTGCAAAGAGAGGAGTGGGATGAGAAGTGAATGGAAATGAAGAATCCAGGTGCAAACAGCTGCAGCCAGTGGGTATTATTTCCCATCTGTACTATCTCCTGTACGTACTGCTTCCGGCCAGGAACCACGACTCACTTCAGCTTTAAGGAAGAAGAGAGAATGGAGTCAGCAGGAGCCATTCTTTCCTGGGAGAGCTCTGCTCTGCACCTGAGCCGCGCTCCTCCTCGCCAACCTGTCTGCCCCAGAGCAGGGCTCCCCTGGAGGCCTGCCCTATGGCTGGGTCTCTTCCCAGCCCTGTGGTTCCTGCACAGAGCCCAGGCTTTCCTGTGAAGTGGCTCCCACGGTGGTCCCTGAATGTTCCTTGCTGGTGACATTTCTCCATTGCTCTGGCAGTGTGTTGCCCAGTCTCAAACTTCTCTCAGTTTTTATAAGGCAGACTCTTCCTGTAATGAGTTTTAACACAAAGCTTTTCAAACCACTCTCTCTGCAGTAACTTTCTGTAACGAACCCAAGAAGAGAGACCCTGTCCATGCATGATGTGGAAAAATGTTTGGGATTTTTAAAAAAAGAAAAAAGTGGGGAAAAAAAAACAACAAAACTTTGTACTATGTTGCACTAAAACATGTTTTATACAACACACCCAAGAGCTGTAGTAAACTGTGTTGAAATTGTGAATCCTATTGCTGCTGGTTTTTGTCAGATCTGGGCTTTTGTTATGCCTTTATGTGCACTGACAGCATAAAGGTGTGCTGAGGCCCTCCTCTTGGGAACCCTCTCCTTCTGCCCCTACTCCTTGAGGCAATAACTTCTCTCCCTACCACTGGTAGCACATCTCTCTCTTGCAGCTGGAGCTTGCAGATACCTGGCACCTCTGATTTTATACCCCATCCATTCCTCAACCCATGCCATAATAGAATATAACATTTAACAGAGGCCTGTCAGGGGTTTATACTGAATGGGATACACTGGTTTTGAAATTGTTCTGGAAACAGTAAAAGTACTTTGCTGTATCATAGTCTGGATTTGAAGAAAAACCTTATTTTAATAGAATTATGCATAGCAAATGTTATGTAAATTACCTTTAGTAACCTTGATGAAAGAATATCATTCACTACAGAAGCTGATGTAAAATGCAACCTGTTAATTCTCATTACCCACTTTTGCCTTAAAGTAAGGATTTGGTCAGGAGTCTTGAATTCCCACATTTACTGAAATAGGGAAGCAGCATGATGCATTCCTACCTGTATTGCAGAAGTGGTGTGGAATTGGGTAAAATGCGCTGCTCCTGCAGCTTTAAGGTCAGGTTTGGGGTGTTTTTCCACATTCATTTGAAACAAAAAATATCCTCTGCTAAAATAATTTTATAAGAAGGCTCTGTTGTCCCCAGACACAATGGGCTGCTTGTGCCCCCTGCTCCCCTTGTAGGGGCAGGATGCTGGTTTGGGGCAGCTTGAGTGGGGTTTGCTGCCTGTCCTTCTGCTGCAGCATGACCAGTGGGTGCTCCTACTCCTCATGAGGACCAGACCATGTGCAGCCACCCTGCAGCATAGGAGGGATGTCTCAGGGGAACACTGTGTATTCCCATCAAACCATCAGCCCCAAACTAGCACCGACGTGGCCTCCCCACTGAAACCAACACACAGAGAAAAGGCAGGTCTGGCTCTGGTTTACGTTCATGAGATTTAATCCGGCGGGCTTGCAAACCAAGCGAGAGAGCACGGGACAGCCGCTGGATAAGCGTGCCTGTGGGGTGCCCTGCCGTCTCCTGCCTAGACGATGCTGTACAAGCCCTTGGCTACCTTCTCCAGGCGCTCCTTGTACTCCAGGTGGGCATAGAGGGAGGGGGGAACCCCCTGGAAGCCGTGAATGACGCCCCACCAGCTGGCGGCGATGGCAGCCGTGGAGTCGCTGTCGCCGCCGTGGAAGAAGGCGCGGTGAGCCAGCTCCGTCCAGGAGTCTCCCGCGCCCAGCAGGGCGTCGTAGGCGATCATGGGCGCGTCGTGCCCGCTGCCGCCCCCCCAGCCGCTGTAGCTGAGGGAGGTGTAGAACGAGTCTCTCTCTTCCACGCCGTACTTGGGCGGGAACTTGGGCGATGAGACCCCGTCCGAGATGCCTCTCTCCGCCAGGTATTTTTTCCACTGCTCCTCGAAGTAATACCTGCCAAACAGGACGGGATGGAGCGGCTGTAAGTCGTCCCAGGGCAGCAGCACGGAGCCCAGCACCACGCAGACGCTAGCGGAACGCGCGCCGCGTCAAGAGCCCGGAGCGAGGGCTCAGCAAAATGTCAGGCGGCCCCCGTTTGTCAAAACTAGGGACGTGATTTACAGTAAGAGGCACAAGGACATGTTTCAGTGAGTTAGATTTCCCCTCCCTCCAGCCACATGGGAGAAGGCAGCCCAGCACCTGCAGGATTCAAAGGCTCAGAGTGAGAACTGAGTCATCCTCCCAAATTCAGAGCAGCTCTACCTCTGTGTGTGTCCCTGCACACAGAGGTGCAGTGAATATGCAGTCATATTTGGTTATAACTTTCAAACTGAGCTCAGCCCTAAGCTTGATGCTGTTCCCCAGCCCCTGCCTGCCATCTTTCATAAGATCACAGTTGCGTGAGAAGACAAGTCTACCTTCTTTATACTGGATCCAAAAAATGGTCACAACAACATGACCCAAACACGACCTGCCTTTTTTTATTTCCCCAAGCCCAAGTTAAGGTATTCTGAATCGATTTGATCCTACGGCAGGTGTGTACTGCCCTAGGAGTTTGCCATAATGTGATTACTGAAACTTAAGTATGAGCAGAGCTCACCCTGTCATGAGAGGGCTTTAAGAAATGGCGGCGCAGGGAGCGCAGCTCACCATTGCTCCATGTTCTCCTTCACGAAGAAGCCGGACTCCTGCACGTAGGCTTTTGCCTGTGGCAGCACCTCCATCAGCCCCTTCCCCCAGGCCACGGGGGGCACGCTGTTCACTGCGTAGGCCGCGAAGAGGGCTGAGGCCAGGGCCCCCAGGTAGCCGGTGGGGTGGTGGTGGGTCATGCGGCCGCTCTCGATGCTGACTTTCACCAGGGTGTCCAGCTGGGCGGGGTGGTAGAAGCGCAGCCCGATGCACATGGCGCGCATGGCGGCCCCGCAGCCTCCTGCCCGCGGGCTGAACGGGATCCGCCAGCCGTCCGGCCGCCCCGGATCCAGCTTCATGGTGCCTTCCACAGACGTGGCACCTGGAGACAGGAGCCGCAAAGCCCCAGAGAAAGAAGGAACAGAAACATCAGCAGGAGATAGCCTGGGAACAGGAGGAAGACAGGCAGGGCAGTGGGGAAGAAAGCATCGCTCTGCATAACGGATTTGAACTTCCTTTTAAAAACGTAAGTTGTCTGCTCACATACGTATCTCCTACCTTAAACTGCTGGAGCATCCTCCCCAGGAGACTTGATAATTTTTGCTTTTAAAAGGTCTAGGGGGTAGGAAACACTTCACTGCTCATTTCCTGACATGGTTTGTATTTACATTTTGTGTTATCCATAAAACATACATACTAACAGATATACACACGTATACCTAGATATCTCCCTGTAAACAGAAAGGTTTGTAGGATCTCTGACACAAGGCAAGTCTAGGTAACCGCTTTTTCACAGGAGTTCTAAAGGCAGATACCCCACAAGCTCCTCAGGAATCTTTCCCATTGCCTCACTAATAGAAAATGTACTGACAGAAAATGTTTTCTAGCTCTCCCTTGCAGTTTGTTTGTCAGAAAGCCTTGAGTGTAGGACCTCTCTCACCTCAACATGGTCTGTATAACTGGCTTTACTGTACTCCTCCTCCATAAGCTGAAGAGCAGCTGCACTAGGTGAGACCAAAGGTTTGTCCAGCTCACTGGTTCATCTCCAAACGCTGCTGCTAAAGGGTAACTACAGAAAGACTATAAGAAATGAGGCAAGCCCACCTCCAACTCTTTCATATTTCTGCTATTTAATTTTTAAAGAAATTACTGTGCTTCTTCCAGTGCTGTTTCTTCAGACTAATACTTGTTAGTCCAACACATTCATAGGGCAAAGAAAACACACCCAAATTTCAAAGCCCAGCCAGCTTCCCCAGCAAAGACAGTGAAATGTTTTGAGAGCTAAGCCCAAATGTTTGTGTGTAAAGAAAAAACAGGTTTGGAACTTCGAATTATCTTTGATTCTCTTCTACCTTGCTTTTTTCTCCTAGTCTTCTCTTCTGTCCCAATCTGAAATACTACTTTTCCATCAGGAAGGTAAATCAAGGCAGGTTTCAAGCAGCTTAATTTAAGTTTTGATGTGTTGGACAATGGCAGATGTGGACTCAACAGACTGACTAACCCCAGTGTGCTCAGTCCTCTCTCAGACACACAGGGTAACAGCAGCAGCTGGCTGTTATCACACCCCCAGAAGTAGACTGTTGCTCCTACACTTTGTTCCCTCACTGGGACAGGTAACTGATGAACTTGCAGGTGCTCTGTTACTTTGGAAGACAAACTAAATAGAATAGAGTAGAGCAAGGAAGAAGCCTGCTCAAGCAACTTTGCCTCACTTTGGTGCATCTCAGTCACCATCATCTGTGACCTTAATAATCACAGCCAGGTACTGCACTGAGTCCCCTGAAGAGCTCTTGGCTTCTGCATTTACATGTACATATTTGGCAGTAGGGTTTGGTTTGTGGCAGCCTGTTTTGCCTGCATTTACAGCACCCTTGTAACTGAAATATCTCCAAAGCTATGCACAGCTTTAAGACCGGCTTCTGGACATACGCTAAAAATAACTAACAGCTGGTCAGGAATAATGTCATGTGCTGGGCCAAGTGTCTTTAGCTCTACTGAGACCTAACTGAAGTGCGTGTGAGTTTGCTTTTAGGATGTCTCAGTGTGGGAACGTATGCAGGCCTCTGAATTTCATGTAGTTTACTAATTCAGTGCTGGCTGCTGTGTATCAAAATTGTTAAGAGGGATATCAGCATAATTTCCAACTTCATGATGACTAACAGAAAATTGAGACATTTTTCTAACAATCTCACCAAGCATTGTACCCAATGACCTGTAACAGGACATTAAAATGAACCTGTCAAACAAAACCACTTTTTTTAAAAAAAAGCTGTGCCAACTACTCTATTTCTATATTCTGGTAAAAGAACTTCTTCCAGGAAAGCAAGGGGGAGGGAAGATCACAGGGACTAAGGTAGCTTAAAATCAAAATCTGCATAACAAAAGCAAAGATTACTGTTGCTGAAACTTCAACAAAAAACATTTCTTCAGGACATGTCTGGGCAGGTTGAGACCACACACCTCAGTCCTTGATAAAAAGTGAGATTGTTCTTGCACTAATTGTAGCTAAAAGAAAAAGGAAGATGACAAGGCTTTAAATGGAAAGAAAGTGGTTATTTTGCAATACAATTTGCTTGCAGCTTTAAGCCTATGCATATTATTTTAGGAGATGACTACTGATAACTTGCCAGAGGAAAAAATTGTGCGAAAACAGTGTACGACAGCTAAGACGATCTATGGAGTATTACAAGTATTATCCCTCATGCTTTTAAACAGAATACTAAAACATTGGAATGCTATTTAGAAAGACTAAGCTGGAATCACATCGGGTCTTTTTTTAAAAACAGGTTTTAAAAAAATTGCCATAGGAAGTTTTTGAATTCAGAAATTGTTTTGGAAATCCTTCACATCCTGGTTAGGAATCCTTTGTACTAGCAACAGGAAATTAAAAGTAACCTAAGCATGGTACTGGTCTAAGGAAAGAAGAAATACAAGGAAAAAGTATTGTGTGAATTAAGGCAACCTGAAAAAGTTTCAAGAACAGCTGGACTCAATTTTTGGGAAAGGCTTTCATTCCTCTTACCCAGACTCTTCCAGAGCACAGACAGTAACAGTTGTTTGGGGTTGATCATCAGTACATATAAAAAAAAAGGTGAGTTAAACAAACCACACAGTGGTAAATCATTCCAAAGGGAGAGGACTAGGACCAAAAGACAATTTTGAAGCAGGTTTCCTGGAGAAAGGCTGTAGTTGTACTATGAAAAAAGAAGTATGTCTACGTTTGTGTTGCTTAATTCATTGCCTTTGTAATCTGCAAGGAACAATGAATTTGGGGCTGTGGCATATCATGAATAGCAATAGTGGATGTAGGGATTACCTTGTCGTTGAATTACTGCCCCCAGAGTTCTCTCCTGGGGCTGTGTCCCTGAGGGACCCTGCTGTGGCTGTCCTATGACTCAGAACATTGTGGGAATCCCTTTGTTAACTGCAGCTTTGGGTTTTCAGGTCTGGATTCCCTCATGTGAGCCATCAATGTGACTTTCCCCCACTGTTCTAAGGAAATCTCTTCTGTGTTGGGCAAAAGTACAAACAGCAACTTTCCATTCCCAGCCTTCAGGGCTGCAATTCCCTGGTGAGTGCTTAGGCCAGAACAGCACCACCATGGGTTATGTTCTCTGTTAAAATCCATTTACTCTGAACTGCCAAAAGAAGTTAATTGGCATGCAACTTCTATCATTAGGACTTATTGATATGGCATGGAGACTCCAGACTGCAGACAGCTTTTCAGGGTATGAGTTAGGTATTCCCTTCAGTGGGAATTAAACTGCTAAGGGTCAGGATTTAAACTCTCAGAGCTGAATGCCTTTCCTGTAGCTGCAGCAAGAGCAATTCTGATTGTAAGATGTTAAATTGTCTTTGGACCCACTAAACAATGTGTATTTCTTTTTTTACCTAGATAATCTGACCTTTCCTTGTCACTCCTCTGAATGTCCATAACAAGTTTGCTTTCAAATTCTTCACTTCCAAATGGGAACTTCTCTTGGGCATATTGCAGCTCAGTTTAGTCACAGAAGGAATGCACTAGGTGTCCTATTATCCTTAGATATTATTTACCAACATTTAAATTTTAGGTTCTCCTTTTCATCTCAGGTTTTAGTCACCAAGGTTAGAGAGTGAAAATCCTTCCAGGTGCTGGCTCAGTGCCAGCTTTGGTTAGTCCATCTTGGCTGGGGGAACTAAATTTTGCTGCTTCACCAAAACTGCCGTGAATTTCTTGGAAGTTTGATCTGAACTTTGGCTGTCCTGACAAATATCATTACTCCTTCCTACTCCTTCCTAAATATTTTATTAATTAGGCCACTCCAACAGCTGAGAATATGGGTGTTAAAAGAAGACTGATAATTTAGTTCTTTACAAAAGGATAGGAGCCCATTGTGGAAAGGTAAGCAGAATAAATTCCTGTTCAGGTTTGCAACCTGGTTTATTTTGGAAATGCACAGCTCCAATAAATACACTATGCTCAGTGGCAAGATTTGGCCTTTCCCATGTTTAATGTCAAGACAGAACAGTCTTGACATACTCTGGCCACTGCAAATAAGCACATCTAAGCATACATACAATTTCAATGTATAAACTTTGCACAGGACTGCTGAATTTGAGTATTTTCTAGATACTTCATGCTTCCTGCGCTGGTCAAATTAGAGGCCCAGCCTAAGCAGCTTCAATTTAAATGTAATCCAAGCATCCAGAAGAGCCTGAGCCATGAGCACAGAAACAGATGGAATCCTCACGGAAGAGCTGGGTCAGGAGGGCTGGGTGAAGGAGGAACCACAGGGATATGTTGTACATTGTACATGTCTTGGCTACTGTAGCCTGTCAAGGTTCCCTTCCTGAATACTGCCTGGCCTGCTGCTTGCGACACAAACTCAGCACCACTGCATCTATGCAGAGAAAAGAGAGATGGTGGAAGTACAGGGTTCAGAAAAGAAGATTGTGGCCTGATTGTTCTGTCGCAGAAAGCAGGCACGCAGAGCTAGCCACAAGCAGACTTTGGGTTTAATAAGTGTAATGATTCCAAGCAAGGATCTTTGTGCCTTTAAATATATTTTACATGTAATTTGTTGAGTTTATGATGAGAAGCTCTGTATTAATTCTCTGTTTAAATGTGGTGTTTTAACACAGCATCTCAAGGTGTGCATTACAGTGGATGAATGTGCATTTTTTTATCCACTGAATGCAGGAATCCCAAATGCCAAAGCCGTCACCCTTCCCAAGCTGAGGCTAGGCCTCAAACACACCCGTAAGAATGTTTTGTAAATGTGGGCAAAACAGTATCTTTTTCATCTTGTTCAGAGAAGCCCAAACCACTTCAGCTTTCCTTATTCTGTCCTCTTTAGCTCATCCTGAAACAGGTACTGAGTGTGGAACACTTTTGCCTTTATGTGAAGTACAGTTAACACTCAAAACAGCCAAAAGCAGAGCCGGGGCCAGCCCCAGCTCCAAGCTGCAGGAGAGCCATGAGCGACAGCACAGCTCTACCCAGACAGTACGATGGAGGGGTTACCTGGAGCTCTGCCCTCCATGTCATTCATGCACTCCTTGTAGTTCCTTGCAAGCAGAGAGTAGAGATGTGGTAAGCTTGGGTTTTTCCCAGCAGCTATCAGGGCTTCGGCCGTGGCCAGGTGCATCACGGTATCATCACTGACTCTCCAGCCTTGGATGCTGAAGTTGCCCAGTCCCCCCATCTCGGCCAGCTCCTTGTGGATGACTGGGCCACTCTGCTGGAACTCCCATCTCCCGTTGTAATATCCCAGCGTGTCACCAACTGCACTCAGCACTATGGATGCCACATAGTTTTCCACCTCCTTAGGACACATTTTTCGTCCTACGATTACTTCAATGTAGAAGACACTATGAAAAAGAAAAAAAGAGAAGGAGAATGAGAATTGGATATTTCCCAATTCAGTGTGGGCTTGTCCTGCTAAGCTCCAGCAGGGTGGATATCCTGTGTGGCACAAGAGTCTGACTCAGAGGATGTATTTCTTCACAGCACGTGGCCCCTGTGCACCTACCATGTGTAAGTGTGTGGCAGCTCCCGGGCAGCCCAGCCCTGGGCCAGGGGCACCCGGAGATGTCGTGCTGGGATGCTGGCAGCAGCCCAGGATAACGCTGCATATTGTACCCGGCTCAAAGACCAAAAACCAAGGGCGGGACTGCTGAACCATGTGCAGGATGTGCGACCACAACCCCATTCTCCATCTTTCTGAGCGCATGAGCAAGCTCAGATCAGCACCCAGCGGCTTTTGTACCCTGGGGAAAGGCGAGGCTGACCCTCAGGGGCACCAAAGTAAGGGGTATGAGGTGAGGTCTGCCAGACGTGCTCAGCTTTGACAGGGCCAGGCGATGGCCGCGACACCTGGCCCCGCTCCTCGGGCAGGCTACAACAGCGGCTGCTCACACAGGCAGCTCCCACCCCGCGGGTACTTCAGCCATGAAATACCAACCACGCCCTCCCGCAAAAACCCTCCCCAACTCAGGGCTTGCTTCTCCTTTTGGCTT